>CAKAJI010000357.1:0-34551 GCA_916610255.1 Lasioglossum lativentre
GGTGTTTTCAATGATACACTTTATATTACGTTATATTATAAGGTATTTTCAATGATACACTGCATATTACGATATATTATAAGGTATTTTCAATGATACACTACAAATTACCATTTATTATAAGGTATTTTCAATGATACACTGCATATTACGATATATTATATGGTATTTTCAATGATACACTGCATATTACGTTATATTATAAGGTATTTTCAATGATAAACTGCATATTATGGTATATTATAAGTTATTTTCAATGATACACTACAAATTACGATATATAATAAGGTATTTTCAATGATACACTGCATATTACGTTATATTATAAGGTATTTTCAATGGTAAACTACTATATATTATAAGGTATTTTCAATGATACACTGCATATTACGTTATATTATAAGGTATTTTCAATGATACACTGCAGATTACGTTATATTATAAGGTGTTTTCAATGATACACTTTATATTACGTTATATTATAAGGTATTTTCAATGATACACTGCATATTACGATATATTATAAGGTATTTTCAATGATACACTACAAATTACCATATATTATAGGTATTTTCAATGATACACTGCATATTACGATATATTATATGGTAATTTTCAATGATACACTGCATATTACGTTATATTATAAGGTATTTTCAATGATAAACTGCATATTATGGTATATTATAAGGTATTTTCAATGATACACTGCATATTACGTTATATTATAAGGTATATTCAATGATACACTCCATATTACGTTATATTATAGGTATTTTCAATGATACACTGCATATTACGATATATTATATGGTATTTTCAATGATACACTGCATATTACGTTATATTATTAGGTATTTTCAATGATAAACTGCATATTACGTTATATCATAAGGTATTTTCAATGATACCCTGCATATTACGTTATATTATAAGGTATTTTCAATGATACACTGCATATTACGTTATATTATAAGGTATTTTCAATGATACACTGCATATTACGTTATATTATAAGGTATATTCAATGGTAAACTACTATATACTATAAGGTATTTTCAATGATACACTGCATATTACGTTATATTATAAGGTATTTTCAATGATACACTCCATATTACGTTATATCGTAAGGTATTTTCAATGATACACTGCAGATTACGTTATATCGTAAGGTATTTTCACTGATACACTGCATATTACGTTATATTATAAGGTGTTTTCAATGATACACTTTATATTACGTTATATTATAAGGTGTTTTCAATGATACACTTTATATTACGTTATATTATAAGGTATTTTCAATGATACACTGCATATTACGATATATTATAAAGTATTTTCAATGGTAAACTACTATATATTATAAGGTATTTTCAATGATACACTGCATACTACGTTATATCGTAAGGTATTTTCAATGATACACTGCATATTACGTTATATTATAAGGTATTTTCAATGATACACTCCATATTACGTTATAATATAAGGTATTTTCAATGATACACTGCAGATTACGTTATATTATAAGGTGTTTTCAATGATACACTTTATATTACGTTATATTATAAGGTATTTTCAATGATACACTGCATATTACGATATATTATAAGGTATTTTCAATGATACACTACAAATTACCATATATTATAAGGTATTTTCAATGATACACTGCATATTACGATATATTATATGGTATTTTCAATGATACACTGCATATTACGTTATATTATAAGGTATTTTCAATGATAAACTGCATATTATGGTATATTATAAGGTATTTTCAATGATACACTACAAATTACGATATATAATAAGGTATTTTCAATGATACACTGCATATTACGTTATATTATAAGGTATTTTCAATGGTAAAACTACTATATATTATAAGGTATTTTCAATGATACACTGCATATTACGTTATATTATAAGGTATTTTCAATGATACACTGCAGATTACGTTATATTATAAGGTGTTTTCAATGGTACACTGCATATTACGTTATATTATAAGGTATTTTCAATGATACACTGCATATTACGTTATATTATTAGGTATTTTCAATGATAAACTGCATATTACGTTATATCATATGGTATTTTCAATGATACCCTGCATATTACGTTATATTATAAGGTATTTTCAATGATACACTGCATATTACGTTATATTATAAGGTATTTTCAATGATACACTGCATATTACGTTATATTATAAGGTATATTCAATGGTAAACTACTATATATTATAAGGTATTTTCAATGATACACTGCATATTACGTTATATTATAAGGTATTTTCAATGATACACTCCATATTACGTTATATCGTAAGGTATTTTCACTGATACACTGCATATTACGTTATATTATAAGGTGTTTTCAATGATACACTGCAGATTACGTTATATTATAAGGTGTTTTCAATGATACACTTTATATTACGTTATATTATAAGGTATTTTCAATGATACACTGCATATTACGATATATTATAAGGTATTTTCAATGATACACTACAAATTACCATATATTATAAGGTATTTTCAATGATACACTGCATATTACGATATATTATATGGTATTTTCAATGATACACTGCATATTACGTTATATTATAAGGTATTTTCAATGGTAAACTACTATATATTATAAGGTATTTTTCAATGATAAACTGCATATTATGATATATTATAAGATATTTTCAATGATACACTGCATATTACGTTATATTATAAGGTATATTCAATGATACACTCCATATTACGTATATTATAAGGTATTTTCAATGATAAACTGCATATTATGGTATATTATAAGGTATTTTCAATGATACACTACAAATTACGATATATAATAAGGTATTTTCAATGATACACTGCATATTACGTTATATTATAAGGTATTTTCAATGGTAAACTACTATATATTATAAGGTATTTTCAATGATACACTGCATATTACGTTATATTATAAGGTATTTTCAATGATACACTGCAGATTACGTTATATTATAAGGTGTTTTCAATGATACACTTTATATTACGTTATATTATAAGGTATTTTCAATGATACACTGCATATTACGATATATTATAAGGTATTTTCAATGATACACTACAAATTACCATATATTATAAGGTATTTTCAATGATACACTGCATATTACGATATATTATATGGTATTTTCAATGATACACTGCATATTACGTTATATTATAAGGTATTTTCAATGATAAACTGCATATTATGGTATATTATAAGGTATTTTCAATGATACACTGCATATTACGTTATATTATAAGGTATATTCAATGATACACTCCATATTACGTTATATTATAGGTATTTTCAATGATACACTGCATATTACGATATATTATATGGTATTTTCAATGATACACTGCATATTACGTTATATTATTAGGTATTTTCAATGATAAACTGCATATTACGTTATATCATAAGGTATTTTCAATGATACCCTGCATATTACGTTATATTATAAGGTATTTTCAATGATACACTGCATATTACGTTATATTATAAGGTATTTTCAATGATACACTGCATATTACGTTATATTATAAGGTATATTCAATGGTAAACTACTATATACTATAAGGTATTTTCAATGATACACTGCATATTACGTTATATTATAAGGTATTTTCAATGATACACTCCATATTACGTTATATCGTAAGGTATTTTCAATGATACACTGCAGATTACGTTATATCGTAAGGTATTTTCACTGATACACTGCATATTACGTTATATTATAAGGTGTTTTCAATGATACACTTTATATTACGTTATATTATAAGGTGTTTTCAATGATACACTTTATATTACGTTATATTATAAGGTATTTTCAATGATACACTGCATATTACGATATATTATAAAGTATTTTCAATGGTAAACTACTATATATTATAAGGTATTTTCAATGATACACTGCATACTACGTTATATCGTAAGGTATTTTCAATGATACACTGCATATACGTTATATTATAAGGTATTTTCAATGATACACTGCATATTACGTTATAATATAAGGTATTTTCAATGATACACTGCAGATTACGTTATATTATAAGGTGTTTTCAATGATACACTTTATATTACGTTATATTATAAGGTATTTTCAATGATACACTGCATATTACGATATATTATAAGGTATTTTCAATGATACACTACAAATTACCATATACTTATAAGGAATTTTCAATGATACACTGCATATTACGATATATTATATGGTATTTTCAATGATACACTGCATATTACGTTATATTAAAAGGTATTTTCAATGATAAACTGCATATTATGGTATATTATAAGGTATTTTCAATGATACACTACAAATTACGATATATAATAAGGTATTTTCAATGATACACTGCATATTACGTTATATTATAAGGTATTTTCAATGGTAAACTACTATATATTATAAGGTATTTTCAATGATACACTGCATATTACGTTATATTATAAGGTATTTTCAATGATACACTGCAGATTACGTTATATTATAAGGTGTTGATACACTGCATATTACGTTATATTATAAGGTATTTTCAATGATACACTGCATATTACGTTATATTATTAGGTATTTTCAATGATAAACTGCATATTACGTTATATCATAAGGTATTTTCAATGATACCCTGCATATTACGTTATATTATAAGGTATTTTCAATGATACACTGCATATTACGTTATATTATAAGGTATTTTCAATGATACACTGCATATTACGTTATATTATAAGGTATATTCAATGGTAAACTACTATATATTATAAGGTATTTTCAATGATACACTGCATATTACGTTATATTATAAGGTATTTTCAATGATACACTCCATATTACGTTATATCGTAAGGTATTTTCACTGATACACTGCATATTACGTTATATTATAAGGTGTTTTCAATGATACACTGCAGATTACGTTATATTATAAGGTGTTTTCAATGATACACTTTATATTACGTTATATTATAAGGTATTTTCAATGATACACTGCATATTACGATATATTATAAGGTATTTTCAATGATACACTACAAATTACCATATATTATAAGGTATTTTCAATGATACACTGCATATTACGATATATTATATGGTATTTTCAATGATACACTGCATATTACGTTATATTATAAGGTATTTTCAATGGTAAACTACTATATACTATAAGGTATTTTCAATGATAAACTGCATATTATGATATATTATAAGATATTTTCAATGATACACTGCATATTACGTTATATTATAAGGTATATTCAATGATACACTCCATATTACGTTATATTATAAGGTATTTTCAATGATACACTGCATATTACGATATATTATAAGGTATTTTCAATGATACACTACAAATTACGATATATTATAAGGTATTTTCAATGATACACTGCATATTACGTTATATTATAAGGTATTTTCATTGATACACTACAAATTACCATATATTATAAGGTATTTTCAATGATACACTGCATATTACGTTATATTATAAGGTATTTTCAATGATACACTGCATATTACGATATATTATAAGGTATTTTCAATGATACACTACAAATTACGATATATTATAAGGTATTTTCAATGATACACTGCATATTACGTTATATTATAAGGTATTTTCATTGATACACTACAAATTACCATATATTATAAGGTATTTTCAATGATACACTGCATATTACGTTATATTATAAGGTATTTTCATTGATACACTACAAATTACCATATATTATAAGGTATTTTCAATGATACACTGCATATTACGTTATATCGTAAGGTATTTTCAATGATACACTGCATATTACGTTATATTATAAGGTGTTTTCAATGATACACTGCAGATTACGTTATATCGTAAGGTATTTTCACTGATACACTGCATATTACGTTATATTATAAGGTGTTTTCAATGATACACTGCAGATTACGTTATATTATATGTGTTTTCAATGATACACTTTATATTACGTTATATTATAAGGTATTTTCAATGATACACTGCATATTACGATATATTATAAAGTATTTTCAATGGTAAACTACTATATATTATAAGGTATTTTCAATGATACACTGCATACTACGTTATATCGTAAGGTATTTTCAATGATACACTGCATATTACGTTATATTATAAGGTATTTTCAATGATACACTCCATATTACGTTTATAATATAAGGTATTTTCAATGATACACTGCAGATTACGTTATATTATAAGGTGTTTTCAATGATACACTTTATATTACGTTATATTATAAGGTATTTTCAATGATACACTGCATATTACGATATATTATAAGGTATTTTCAATGATACACTACAAATTACCATTTATTATAAGGTATTTTCAATGATACACTGCATATTACGATATATTATATGGTATTTTCAATGATACACTGCATATTACGTTTATATTATAAGGTATTTTCAATGATAAACTGCATATTATGGTATATTATAAGGTATTTTCAATGATACACTACAAATTACGATATATAATAAGGTATTTTCAATGATACACTGCATATTACGTTATATTATAAGGTATTTTCAATGGTAAACTACTATATATTATAAGGTATTTTCAATGATACACTGCATATTACGATATATTATAAGGTATTTTCAATGATACACTACAAATTACCATTTATTATAAGGTATTTTCAATGATACACTGCATATTACGATATATTATATGGTATTTTCAATGATACACTGCATATTACGTTATATTATAAGGTATTTTCAATGATACACTGCAGATTACGTTATATTATAAGGTGTTTTCAATGATACACTTTATATTACGTTATATTATAAGGTATTTTCAATGATACACTGCATATTACGATATATTATAAGGTATTTTCAATGATACACTACAAATTACCATATATTATAAGGTATTTTCAATGATACACTGCATATTACGATATATTATATGGTATTTTCAATGATACACTGCATATTACGTTATATTATAAGGTATTTTCAATGATAAACTGCATATTATGGTATATTATAAGGTATTTTCAATGATACACTGCATATTACGATATATTATAAGGTATTTTCAATGATACACTGCATATTACGATATATTATAAGGTATTTTCAATGATACACTACAAATTACCATATATTATAAGGTATTTTCAATGATACACTGCATATTACGATATATTATATGGTATTTTCAATGATACACTGCAGATTACGTTATATTATAAGGTGTTTTCAATGATACACTTTATATTACGTTATATTATAAGGTATTTTCAATGATACACTGCATATTACGATATATTATAAGGTATTTTCAATGATACACTACAAATTACCATATATTATAAGGTATTTTCAATGATACACTGCATATTACGATATATTATATGGTATTTTCAATGATACACTGCATATTACGTTATATTATAAGGTATTTTCAATGATAAACTGCATATTATGGTATATTATAAGGTATTTTCAATGATACACTACAAATTACGATATATAATAAGGTATTTTCAATGATACACTGCATATTACGTATATTATAAGGTATTTTCAATGGTAAACTACTATATATTATAAGGTATTTTCAATGATACACTGCATATTACGTTATATTATAAGGTATTTTCAATGATACACTGGCAGATTACGTTATATTATAAGGTGTTTTCAATGATACACTTTATATTACGTTATATTATAAGGTATTTTCAATGATACACTGCATATTACGATATATTATAAGCTATTTTCAATGATACACTACAAATTACGATATATTATAAGGTATTTTCAATGATACACTGCATATTACGTTATATTATAAGGTATTTTCAATGGTAAACTACTATATACTATAAGGTATTTTCAATGATAAACTGCATATTATGATATATTATAAGATATTTTCAATGATACACTGCATATTACGTTATATTATAAGGTATATTCAATGATACACTCCATATTACGTTATATTATAAGGTATTTTCAATGATACACTGCATATTACGATATATTATATGGTATTTTCAATGATACACTGCATATTACGTTATATTATTAGGTATTTTCAATGATAAACTGCATATTACGTTATATCATAAGGTATTTTCAATGATACCCTGCATATTACGTTATATTATAAGGTATTTTCAATGATACACTGCATATTACGTTATATTATAAGGTATTTTCAATGATACACTGCATATTACGTTATATTATAAGGTATATTCAATGGTAAACTACTATATACTATAAGGTATTTTCAATGATACACTGCATATTACGTTATATTATAAGGTATTTTCAATGATACACTCCATATTACGTTATATCGTAAGGTATTTTCACTGATACACTGCATATTACGTTATATTATAAGGTATTTTCAATGATACACTCCATATTACGTTATATCGTAAGGTATTTTCACTGATACACTGCATATTACGTTATATTATAAGGTGTTTTCAATGATACACTGCAGATTACGTTATATTATAAGGTGTTTTCAATGATACACTTTATATTACGTTATATTATAAGGTATTTTCAATGATACACTACAAATTACCATATATTATAAGGTATTTTCAATGATACACTGCATATTACGATATATTATATGGTATTTTCAATGATACACTGCATATTACGTTATATTATAAGGTATTTTCAATGATACACTGCATATTACGTTATATTATTAGGTATTTTCAATGATAAACTGCATATTACGTTATATCATAAGGTATTTTCAATGATACCCTGCATATTACGTTATATTATAAGGTATTTTCAATGATACACTGCATATTACGTTATATTATAAGGTATTTTCAATGATACACTGCATATTACGTTATATTATAAGGTATATTCAATGGTAAACTACTATATATTATAAGGTATTTTCAATGATACACTGCATATTACGTTATATTATAAGGTATTTTCAATGATACACTCCATATTACGTTATATCGTAAGGTATTTTCACTGATACACTGCATATTACGTTATATTATAAGGTGTTTTCAATGATACACTGCAGATTACGTTATATTATAAGGTGTTTTCAATGATACACTTTATATTACGTTATATTATAAGGTATTTTCAATGATACACTGCATATTACGATATATTATAAGGTATTTTCAATGATACACTACAAATTACCATATATTATAAGGTATTTTCAATGATACACTGCATATTACGATATATTATAAGGTATTTTCAATGATACACTACAAATTACGATATATTATAAGGTATTTTCAATGATACACTGCATATTACGTTATATTATAAGGTATTTTCATTGATACACTACAAATTACCATATATTATAAGGTATTTTCAATGATACACTGCATATTACGTTATATTATAAGGTATTTTCATTGATACACTACAAATTACCATATATTATAAGGTATTTTCAATGATACACTGCATATTACGTTATATCGTAAGGTATTTTCAATGATACACTGCATATTACGTTATATTATAAGGTGTTTTCAATGATACACTGCAGATTACGTTATATCGTAAGGTATTTTCACTGATACACTGCATATTACGTTATATTATAAGGTGTTTTCAATGATACACTGCAGATTACGTTATATTATAAGGTGTTTTCAATGATACACTTTATATTACGTTATATTATAAGGTATTTTCAATGATACACTGCATATTACGATATATTATAAAGTATTTTCAATGGTAAACTACTATATATTATAAGGTATTTTCAATGATACACTGCATACTACGTTATATCGTAAGGTATTTTCAATGATACACTGCATATTACGTTATATTATAAGGTATTTTCAATGATACACTCCATATTACGTTATAATATAAGGTATTTTCAATGATACACTGCAGATTACGTTATATTATAAGGTGTTTTCAATGATACACTTTATATTACGTTATATTATAAGGTATTTTCAATGATACACTGCATATTACGATATATTATAAGGTATTTTCAATGATACACTACAAATTACCATTTATTATAAGGTATTTTCAATGATACACTGCATATTACGATATATTATATGGTATTTTCAATGATACACTGCATATTACGTTATATTATAAGGTATTTTCAATGATAAACTGCATATTATGGTATATTATAAGGTATTTTCAATGATACACTACAAATTACGATATATAATAAGGTATTTTCAATGATACACTGCATATTACGTTATATTATAAGGTATTTTCAATGGTAAACTACTATATATTATAAGGTATTTTCAATGATACACTGCATATTACGTTATATTATAAGGTATTTTCAATGATACACTGCAGATTACGTTATATTATAAGGTGTTTTCAATGATACACTTTATATTACGTTATATTATAAGGTATTTTCAATGATACACTGCATATTACGATATATTATAAGGTATTTTCAATGATACACTACAAATTACCATATATTATAAGGTATTTTCAATGATACACTGCATATTACGATATATTATATGGTATTTTCAATGATACACTGCAGATTACGTTATATTATAAGGTGTTTTCAATGATACACTTTATATTACGTTATATTATAAGGTATTTTCAATGATACACTGCATATTACGATATATTATAAGGTATTTTCAATGATACACTACAAATTACCATATATTATAAGGTATTTTCAATGATACACTGCATATTACGATATATTACATGGTATTTTCAATGATACACTGCATATTACGTTATATTATAAGGTATTTTCAATGATAAACTGCATATTATGGTATATTATAAGGTATTTTCAATGATACACTACAAATTACGATATATAATAAGGTATTTTCAATGATACACTGCATATTACGTTATATTATAAGGTATTTTCAATGGTAAACTACTATATATTATAAGGTATTTTCAATGATACACTGCATATTACGTTATATTATAAGGTATTTTCAATGATACACTGCAGATTACGTTATATTATAAGGTGTTTTCAATGATACACTTTATATTACGTTATATTATAAGGTATTTTCAATGATACACTGCATATTACGATATATTATAAGCTATTTTCAATGATACACTACAAATTACGATATATTATAAGGTATTTTCAATGATACACTGCATATTACGTTATATTATAAGGTATTTTCAATGGTAAACTACTATATACTATAAGGTATTTTCAATGATAAACTGCATATTATGATATATTATAAGATATTTTCAATGATACACTGCATATTACGTTATATTATAAGGTATATTCAATGATACACTGCATATTACGTTATATTATAAGGTATTTTCAATGATACACTGCATATTACGATATATTATATGGTATTTTCAATGATACACTGCATATTACGTTATATTATTAGGTATTTTCAATGATAAACTGCATATTACGTTATATCATAAGGTATTTTCAATGATACCCTGCATATTACGTTATATTATAAGGTATTTTCAATGATACACTGCATATTACGTTATATTATAAGGTATTTTCAATGATACACTGCATATTACGTTATATCGTAAGGTATTTTCAATGATACACTGCATATTACGTTATATTATAAGGTGTTTTCAATGATACACTGCAGATTACGTTATATTATAAGGTATTTTCAATGATACACTCCATATTACGTTATATCGTAAGGTATTTTCACTGATACACTGCATATTACGTTATATTATAAGGTGTTTTCAATGATACACTGCATATTACGTTATCTTATAAGGTATTTTCAATGATAAACTACGATATATTATAAGTTATTTTCAATGATAAACTATGATATATTAGAAGGTATTTTCAATGATACACTGCATATTTCGTTATATTATAAGGTATTTACAATGATACACTGCATATTACGTTATATTATAAGGTATTTTCAATGATACACTGCATATTACGTTATATTATAAGGTATTTTCAATGATACACTGCATATTACGTTATATTCTAAGGTATTTTCAATGATACCCTGCATATTACGTTATATTATAAGGTATTTTCAATGATACACTGCATATTACGATATATTACATGGTATTTTCAATGATACACTGCATATTACGTTATATTATAAGGTATTTTCAATGATACACTGCATATTACGTTATATTATAAGGTGTTTTCAATGATACACTGCATATTACGTTATATTATAAGGTATTTTCAATGATACACTGCAGATTACGTTATATTATAAGGTGTTTTCAATGATACACTTTATATTACTTTATATTATAAGGTATTTTCAATGATACACTGCATATTACGATATATTATAAGGTATTTTCACTGATACACTACAAATTACGATATATTATAAGGTATTTTCAATGATACACTGCATATTACGTTATATTATAAGGTATTTTCAATGGTAAGCTACTATATATTGTAAGGTATTTTCAATGATACACTGCATATTACGTTATATTATAAGGTATTTTCAATGATACACTGCATATTACGTTATATTATAAGGTATTTTCAATGATAAACTGCATATTATGGTATATTATAAGGTATTTTCAATGATACACTGCATATTACGTTATATTATAAGGTATTTTCAATGATAAACTGCATATTATGATATATTATAAGATATTTTCAATGATACACTGAATATTACGTTATATCATAAGGTATTTTCAATGATACACTGCATACTACGTTATATTATAAGGTATTTTCAATGCTAAACTACTATATATTATAAGGTGTTTTCAATGATACAGTCCATATTACGTTATATCGTAAGGTATTTTCACTGATACACTGCATATTACGTTATATTATAAGGTGTTTTCAATGATACACTGCAGATTACGTTATATTATAAGGTGTTTTCAATGATACACTTTATATTACGTTATATTATAAGGTATTTTCAATGATACACTGCATATTACGATATATTATAAGGTATTTTCAATGATACACTACAAATTACCATATATTATAAGGTATTTTCAATGATACACTACAAATTACGATATATTATAAGGTATTTTCAATGATACACTGCATATTACGTTATATTATAAGGTATTTTCAATGGTAAGCTACTATATATTGTAAGGTATTTTCAATGATACACTGCATATTACGTTATATTATAAGGTATTTTCAATGATACACTGCATATTACGTTATATTATAAGGTATTTTCAATGATAAACTGCATATTATGGTATATTATAAGGTATTTTCAATGATACACTGCATATTACGTTATATTATAAGGTATTTTCAATGATAAACTGCATATTATGATATATTATAAGATATTTTCAATGATACACTGAATATTACGTTATATCATAAGGTATTTTCAATGATACACTGCATACTACGTTATATTATAAGGTATTTTCAATGCTAAACTACTATATATTATAAGGTGTTTTCAATGATACACTGCATATTACGTTATATCGTAAGGTATTTTCAATGATACACTGCATATTACGTTATATTATAAGGTGTTTTCAATGATACACTGCAGATTACGTTATATTATAAGGTGTTTTCAATGATACACTTTATATTACGTTATATTATAAGGTATTTTCAATGATACACTGCATATTACGATATATTATAAGGTATTTTCAATGATACACTACAAATTACCATATATTATAAGGTATTTTCAATGATACACTGCATATTACGATATATTATATGGTATTTTCAATGATACACTGCATATTACGTTATATTATAAGGTATTTTCAATGATACACTGCATATTACGTTATATTATAAGGTATATTCAATGGTAAACTACTATATATTATAAGGTATTTTCAATGATACACTGCATTTTACGTTATATTATAAGGTATTTTCAATGATACACTCCATATTACGTTATATTATAAGGTATTTTCAATGATACACTGCATATTACGTTATATTATAAGGTATTTTCAATGGTAAGCTACTATATATTGTAAGGTATTTTCAATGATACACTGCATATTACGTTATATTATAAGGTATTTTCAATGATACACTGCATATTACGTTATATTATAAGGTATTTTCAATGATAAACTGCATATTATGGTATATTATAAGGTATTTTCAATGATACACTGCATATTACGTTATATTATAAGGTATTTTCAATGATAAACTGCATATTATGATATATTATAAGATATTTTCAATGATACACTGAATATTACGTTATATCATAAGGTATTTTCAATGATACACTGCATACTACGTTATATTATAAGGTATTTTCAATGCTAAACTACTATATATTATAAGGTGTTTTCAATGATACACTGCATATTACGTTATATCGTAAGGTATTTTCACTGATACACTGCATATTACGTTATATTATAAGGTGTTTTCAATGATACACTGCAGATTACGTTATATTATAAGGTGTTTTCAATGATACACTTTATATTACGTTATATTATAAGGTATTTTCAATGATACACTGCATATTACGATATATTATAAGGTATTTTCAATGATACACTACAAATTACCATATATTATAAGGTATTTTCAATGATACACTGCATATTACGATATATTATATGGTATTTTCAATGATACACTGCATATTACGTTATATTATAAGGTATTTTCAATGATACACTGCATATTACGTTATATTATAAGGTATATTCAATGGTAAACTACTATATATTATAAGGTATTTTCAATGATACACTGCATTTTACGTTATATTATAAGGTATTTTCAATGATACACTGCATATTACGTTATATTATAAGGTATATTCAATGGTAAACTACTATATATTATAAGGTATTTTCAATGATACACTGCATTTTACGTTATATTATAAGGTATTTTCAATGATACACTGCATATTACGTTATATTATAAGGTATTTTCAATGATACACTGCATATTACGTTATATTATAAGGTATTTTCAATGGTAAGCTACTATATATTGTAAGGTATTTTCAATGATACACTGCATATTACGTTATATTATAAGGTATTTTCAATGATACACTGCATATTACGTTATATTATAAGGTATTTTCAATGATAAACTGCATATTATGGTATATTATAAGGTATTTTCAATGATACACTGCATATTACGTTATATTATAAGGTATTTTCAATGATAAACTGCATATTATGATATATTATAAGATATTTTCAATGATACACTGAATATTACGTTATATCATAAGGTATTTTCAATGATACACTGCATACTACGTTATATTATAAGGTATTTTCAATGCTAAACTACTATATATTATAAGGTGTTTTCAATGATACACTGCATATTACGTTATATCGTAAGGTATTTTCACTGATACACTGCATATTACGTTATATTATAAGGTGTTTTCAATGATACACTGCAGATTACGTTATATTATAAGGTGTTTTCAATGATACACTTTATATTACGTTATATTATAAGGTATTTTCAATGATACACTGCATATTACGATATATTATAAGGTATTTTCAATGATACACTACAAATTACCATATATTATAAGGTATTTTCAATGATACACTGCATATTACGATATATTATATGGTATTTTCAATGATACACTGCATATTACGTTATATTATAAGGTATTTTCAATGATACACTGCATATTACGTTATATTATAAGGTATATTCAATGGTAAACTACTATATATTATAAGGTATTTTCAATGATACACTGCATTTTACGTTATATTATAAGGTATTTTCAATGATACACTCCATATTACGTTATATTATAAGGTATTTTCAATGATACACTTTATATTACGTTATATTATAAGGTGTTTTCAATGTTACACTGCATATTACGTTATATTATAAGGTATTTTCAATGATACACTGCATATTACGTTATATTCTAAGGTATTTTCAATGATACCCTGCATATTACGTTATATTATAAGGTATTTTCAATGATACACTGCATATTACGATATATTACATGGTATTTTCAATGATACACTGCATATTACGTTATATTATAAGGTATTTTCAATGATACACTGCATATTACGTTATATTATAATGTGTTTTCAATGATACACTGCATATTACGTTATATTATAAGGTATTTTCAATGATAAACTGCATATTATGGTATATTATAAGGTATTTTCAATGATACACTGCATATTACGTTATATTATAAGGTATTTTCAATGATACACTGCATATTACGATATATTATAAAGTATTTTCAATGGTAAACTACTATATATTATAAGGTGTTTTCAATGATACACTGCAGATTACGTTATATCGTAAGGTATTTTCACTGATACACTGCATGTTACGTTATATTATAAGGTATATTCAATGATACACTCCATATTACGTTATATTATAAGGTATTTTCAATGATACACTGCAGATTACGTTATATTATAAGGTGTTTTCAATGATACACTTTATATTACGTTATATCATAAGGTATTTTCAATGATACACTGCATATTACGTTATATTATAAGGTATTTTCAATGGTAAACTACTATATATTATAAGGTGTTTTCAATGATACACTGCATATTACGTTATATTATAAGGTATTTTCAATGATACACTGCATATTACGTTATATCATAAGGTATTTTCAATGATACCCTGCATATTACGTTATATTATAAGGTATTTTCAATGATACACTGCATATTACGTTATATTATAAGGTATTTTCAATGATACACTGCATATTACGATATATTATAAGGTATTTTCAATGATACACTACAAATTACGATATATTATAAGGTATTTTCAATGATACACTGCATATTACGTTATATTATAAGGTATTTTCATTGATACACTACAAATTACCATATATTATAAGGTATTTTCAATGATACACTGCATATTACGTTATATTATAAGGTATTTTCATTGATACACTACAAATTACCATATATTATAAGGTATTTTCAATGATACACTGCATATTACGTTATATCGTAAGGTATTTTCAATGATACACTGCATATTACGTTATATTATAAGGTGTTTTCAATGATACACTGCAGATTACGTTATATCGTAAGGTATTTTCACTGATACACTGCATATTACGTTATATTATAAGGTGTTTTCAATGATACACTGCAGATTACGTTATATTATAAGGTGTTTTCAATGATACACTTTATATTACGTTATATTATAAGGTATTTTCAATGATACACTGCATATTACGATATATTATAAGGTATTTTCAATGATACACTACAAATTACCATATATTATAAGGTATTTTCAATGATACACTGCATATTACGATATATTATATGGTATTTTCAATGATACACTGCATATTACGTTATATTATAAGGTATTTTCAATGATAAACTGCATATTATGGTATATTATAAGGTATTTTCAATGATACACTACAAATTACGATATATAATAAGGTATTTTCAATGATACACTGCATATTACGTTATATTATAAGGTATTTTCAATGGTAAACTACTATATATTATAAGGTATTTTCAATGATACACTGCATATTACGTTATATTATAAGGTATTTTCAATGATACACTGCAGATTACGTTATATTATAAGGTGTTTTCAATGATACACTTTATATTACGTTATATTATAAGGTATTTTCAATGATACACTGCATATTACGATATATTATAAGGTATTTTCAATGATACACTACAAATTACGATATATTATAAGGTATTTTCAATGATACACTGCATATTACGTTATATTATAAGGTATTTTCAATGGTAAACTACTATATATTATAAGGTATTTTCAATGATACACTGCATATTATGATATATTATAAGATATTTTCAATGATACACTGCATATTACGTTATATTATAAGGTATATTCAATGATACACTCCATATTACGTTATATTATAAGGTATTTTCAATGATACACTGCATATTACGTTATATTATGAGGTGTTTTCAATGATACTCTGCATATTACGATATATTATAAGGTATTTTCAATGATACACTGCATATTACGATATATTATATGGTATTTCAATGATACACTGCATATTACGTTATATTATAAGGTATTTTCAATGATACACTGCATATGACTATATATTATATGGTATTTTCAATGATACACTTTATATTACGTTATATTATAAGGTATTTTCAATGATACACTGCATATTACGATATATTATAAGGTATTTTCAATGATACACTACAAATTACGATATATTATAAGGTATTTTCAATGATACACTCCATATTACGTTATATTATAAGGTATTTTCAATGGTAAACTACTATATATTATAAGGTATTTTCAATGATACACTGCATATTACGTTATATTATAAGGTATTTTCAATGATACACTGCAGATTACGTTATATTATAAGGTGTTTTCAATGATACACTTTATATTACGTTATATTATAAGGTATTTTCAATGATACACTGCATATTACGATATATTATAAGGTATTTTCAATGATACACTACAAATTACGTTATATTATAAGGTATTTTCAATGATACACTGCATATTACGTTATATTATAAGGTATTTTCAATGGTAAACTACTATATATTATAAGGTATTTTCAATGATAAACTGCATATTATGATATATTATAAGATATTTTCAATGATACACTGCATATTACGTTATATTATAAGGTATATTCAATGATACACTCCATATTACGTTATATTATAAGGTATTTTCAATGATACACTGCATATTACGATATATTATATGGTATTTTCAATGATACACTGCATATTACGTTATATTATTAGGTATTTTCAATGATAAACTGCATATTACGTTATATCATAAGGTATTTTCAATGATACCCTGCATATTACGTTATATTATAAGGTATTTTCAATGATACACTGCATATTACGTTATATTATAAGGTATTTTCAATGATACACTGCATATTACGTTATATTATAAGGTATTTTCAATGATACACAGCATATTACGTTATATTATAAGGTATTTTCAATGGTAAACTACTATATATTATAAGGTATTTTCAATGATAAACTGCATATTATGATATATTATAAGATATTTTCAATGATACACTGCATATTACGTTATATTATAAGGTATATTCAATGATACACTCCATATTACGTTATATTATAAGGTATTTTCAATGATACACTGCATATTACGATATATTATATGGTATTTTCAATGATACACTGCATATTACGTTATATTATTAGGTATTTTCAATGATAAACTGCATATTACGTTATATCATAAGGTATTTTCAATGATACCCTGCATATTACGTTATATTATAAGGTATTTTCAATGATACACTGCATATTACGTTATATTATAAGGTATTTTCAATGATACACTGCATATTACGTTATATTATAAGGTATATTCAATGGTAAACTACTATATATTATAAGGTATTTTCAATGATACACTGCATATTACGTTATATCATAAGGTATTTTCAATGATACACTGCATATTACGTTATATTATAAGGTATTTTCAATGGTAAACTACTATATATTATAAGGTGTTTTCAATGATACACTGCATATTACGTTATATTATAAGGTATTTTCAATGATACACTGCATATTACGTTATATCATAAGGTATTTTCAATGATACACTTTATATTACGTTATATTATAAGGTATTTTCAATGATACACTGCATATTACGATATATTATAAGGTATTTTCAATGATACACTACAAATTACCATATATTATAAGGTATTTTCAATGATACACTGCATATTACGATATATTATATGGTATTTTCAATGATACACTGCATATTACGTTATATTATAAGGTATTTTCAATGATAAACTGCATATTATGGTATATTATAAGGTATTTTCAATGATACACTACAAATTACGATATATAATAAGGTATTTTCAATGATACACTGCATATTACGTTATATTATAAGGTATTTTCAATGGTAAACTACTATATATTATAAGGTATTTTCAATGATACACTGCATATTACGTTATATTATAAGGTATTTTCAATGATACACTGCAGATTACGTTATATTATAAGGTGTTTTCAATGATACACTTTATATTACGTTATATTATAAGGTATTTTCAATGATACACTGCATATTACGATATATTATAAGGTATTTTCAATGATACACTACAAATTACGATATATTATAAGGTATTTTCAATGATACACTGCATATTACGTTATATTATAAGGTATTTTCAATGGTAAACTACTATATATTATAAGGTATTTTCAATGATACACTGCATATTATGATATATTATAAGATATTTTCAATGATACACTGCATATTACGTTATATTATAAGGTATATTCAATGATACACTCCATATTACGTTATATTATAAGGTATTTTCAATGATACACTGCATATTACGTTATATTATGAGGTGTTTTCAATGATACTCTGCATATTACGATATATTATAAGGTATTTTCAATGATACACTGCATATTACGATATATTATATGGTATTTCAATGATACACTGCATATTACGTTATATTATAAGGTATTTTCAATGATACACTGCATATGACTATATATTATATGGTATTTTCAATGATACACTTTATATTACGTTATATTATAAGGTATTTTCAATGATACACTGCATATTACGATATATTATAAGGTATTTTCAATGATACACTACAAATTACGATATATTATAAGGTATTTTCAATGATACACTCCATATTACGTTATATTATAAGGTATTTTCAATGGTAAACTACTATATATTATAAGGTATTTTCAATGATACACTGCATATTACGTTATATTATAAGGTATTTTCAATGATACACTGCAGATTACGTTATATTATAAGGTGTTTTCAATGATACACTTTATATTACGTTATATTATAAGGTATTTTCAATGATACACTACAAATTACGATATATTATAAGGTATTTTCAATGATACACTACAAATTACGTTATATTATAAGGTATTTTCAATGATACACTGCATATTACGTTATATTATAAGGTATTTTCAATGGTAAACTACTATATATTATAAGGTATTTTCAATGATAAACTGCATATTATGATATATTATAAGATATTTTCAATGATACACTGCATATTACGTTATATTATAAGGTATATTCAATGATACACTCCATATTACGTTATATTATAAGGTATTTTCAATGATACACTGCATATTACGATATATTATATGGTATTTTCAATGATACACTGCATATTACGTTATATTATTAGGTATTTTCAATGATAAACTGCATATTACGTTATATCATAAGGTATTTTCAATGATACCCTGCATATTACGTTATATTATAAGGTATTTTCAATGATACACTGCATATTACGTTATATTATAAGGTATTTTCAATGATACACTGCATATTACGTTATATTATAAGGTATTTTCAATGATGCACAGCATATTACGTTATATTATAAGGTATTTTCAATGGTAAACTACTATATATTATAAGGTATTTTCAATGATAAACTGCATATTATGATATATTATAAGATATTTTCAATGATACACTGCATATTACGTTATATTATAAGGTATATTCAATGATACACTCCATATTACGTTATATTATAAGGTATTTTCAATGATACACTGCATATTACGATATATTATATGGTATTTTCAATGATACACTGCATATTACGTTATATTATTAGGTATTTTCAATGATAAACTGCATATTACGTTATATCATAAGGTATTTTCAATGATACCCTGCATATTACGTTATATTATAAGGTATTTTCAATGATACACTGCATATTACGTTATATTATAAGGTATTTTCAATGATACACTGCATATTACGTTATATTATAAGGTATATTCAATGGTAAACTACTATATATTATAAGGTATTTTCAATGATACACTGCATATTACGTTATATTATAAGGTATTTTCAATGATACACTGCATATTACGTTATATTGTAAGGTATTTTCAATGATACACTGCATATTACGTTATATCATAAGGTATTTTCAATGATACACTGCATATTACGTTATATTATAAGGTATTTTCAATGGTAAACTACTATATATTATAAGGTGTTTTCAATGATACACTGCATATTACGTTATATTATAAGGTATTTTCAATGATACACTGCATATTACGTTATATCATAAGGTATTTTCAATGATACCCTGCATATTACGTTATATTATAAGGTATTTTCAATGATACACTGCATATTACGATATATTATAAGGTATTTTCAATGATACACTACAAATTACGATATATTATAAGGTATTTTCAATGATACACTGCATATTACGTTATATTATAAGGTATTTTCAATGGTAAACTACTATATATTATAAGGTATTTTCAATGATAAACTGCATATTATGATATATTATAAGATATTTTCAATGATACACTGCATATTACGTTATATTATAAGGTATTTTCAATGATACACTGCATATTACGTTATATTATAAGGTATTTTCAATGATACACTGCATATTACGTTATATCATAAGGTATTTTCAATGATACCCTGCATATTACGTTATATTATAAGGTATTTTCAATGATACACTGCATATTACGATATATTATAAGGTATTTTCAATGATACACTACAAATTACGATATATTATAAGGTATTTTCAATGATACACTGCATATTACGTTATATTATAAGGTATTTTCAATGGTAAACTACTATATATTATAAGGTATTTTCAATGATAAACTGCATATTATGATATATTATAAGATATTTTCAATGATACACTGCATATTACGTTATATTATAAGGTATTTTCAATGATACACTGCATATTACGTTATATTATAAGGTATTTTCAATGATACACTGCATATTACGTTATATCATAAGGTATTTTCAATGATACACTGCATATTACGTTATATTATAAGGTATTTTCAATGGTAAACTACTATATATTATAAGGTGTTTTCAATGATACACTGCATATTACGTTATATTATAAGGTATTTTCAATGATACACTGCATATTACGTTATATCATAAGGTATTTTCAATGATACCCTGCATATTACGTTATATTATAAGGTATTTTCAATGATACACTGCATATTACGTTATATTATAAGGTATTTTCAATGATACACTGCATATTACGATATATTATAAGGTATTTTCAATGATACACTACAAATTACGATATATTATAAGGTATTTTCAATGATACACTGCATATTACGTTATATTATAAGGTATTTTCATTGATACACTACAAATTACCATATATTATAAGGTATTTTCAATGATACACTGCATATTACGTTATATTATAAGGTATTTTCATTGATACACTACAAATTACCATATATTATAAGGTATTTTCAATGATACACTGCATATTACGTTATATTATAAGGTATTTTCAATGGTAAACTACTATATATTATAAGGTATTTTCAATGATAAACTGCATATTATGATATATTATAAGATATTTTCAATGATACACTGCATATTACGTTATATTATAAGGTATTATCAATGATACACTGCATATTACGTTATATTATAAGGTATTTTCAATGATACACTGCATATTACGATATATTATAAGGTATTTTCAATGATACACTACAAATTACGATATATTATAAGGTATTTTCAATGATACACTGCATATTACGTTATATCATAAGGTATTTTCAATGGTAAACTACTATATATTATAAGGTATTTTCAATGATAAACTGCATATTATGATATATTATAAGATATTTTCAATGATACACTGCATATTACGTTATATTATTAGGTATTTTCAATGATAAACTGCATATTACGTTATATCATAAGGTATTTTCAATGATACCCTGCATATTACGTTATATTGTAAGGTATTTTCAATGATACACTGCATATTACGTTATATCATAAGGTATTTTCAATGATACACTGCATATTACGTTATATTATAAGGTATTTTCAATGGTAAACTACTATATATTATAAGGTGTTTTCAATGATACACTGCATATTACGTTATATTATAAGGTATTTTCAATGATACACTGCATATTACGTTATATCATAAGGTATTTTCAATGATACCCTGCATATTACGTTATATTATAAGGTATTTTCAATGATACACTGCATATTACGATATATTATAAGGTATTTTCAATGATACACTACAAATTACGATATATTATAAGGTATTTTCAATGATACACTGCATATTACGTTATATTATAAGGTATTTTCAATGGTAAACTACTATATATTATAAGGTATTTTCAATGATAAACTGCATATTATGATATATTATAAGATATTTTCAATGATACACTGCATATTACGTTATATTATAAGGTATTTTCAATGATACACTGCATATTACGTTATATTATAAGGTATTTTCAATGATACACTGCATATTACGTTATATCATAAGGTATTTTCAATGATACCCTGCATATTACGTTATATTATAAGGTATTTAAATGATACACTGCATATTACGATATATTATAAGGTATTTTCAATGATACACTACAAATTACGATATATTATAAGGTATTTTCAATGATACACTGCATATTACGTTATATTATAAGGTATTTTCAATGGTAAACTACTATATATTATAAGGTATTTTCAATGATAAACTGCATATTATGATATATTATAAGATATTTTCAATGATACACTGCATATTACGTTATATTATAAGGTATTTTCAATGATACACTGCATATTACGTTATATTATAAGGTATTTTCAATGATACACTGCATATTACGTTATATTATAAGGTATTTTCAATGATACACTGCATATTACGTTATATTATAAGGTATTTTCAATGGTAAACTACTATATATTATAAGGTGTTTTCAATGATACACTGCATATTACGTTATATTATAAGGTATTTTCAATGATACACTGCATATTACGTTATATCATAAGGTATTTTCAATGATACCCTGCATATTACGTTATATTATAAGGTATTTTCAATGATACACTGCATATTACGTTATATTATAAGGTATTTTCAATGATACACTGCATATTACGATATATTATAAGGTATTTTCAATGATACACTACAAATTACGATATATTATAAGGTATTTTCAATGATACACTGCATATTACGTTATATTATAAGGTATTTTCATTGATACACTACAAATTACCATATATTATAAGGTATTTTCAATGATACACTGCATATTACGTTATATTATAAGGTATTTTCATTGATACACTACAAATTACCATATATTATAAGGTATTTTCAATGATACACTGCATATTACGTTATATTATAAGGTATTTTCAATGGTAAACTACTATATATTATAAGGTATTTTCAATGATAAACTGCATATTATGATATATTATAAGATATTTTCAATGATACACTGCATATTACGTTATATTATAAGGTATTTTCAATGATACACTGCATATTACGTTATATTATAAGGTATTTTCAATGATACACTGCATATTACGATATATTATAAGGTATTTTCAATGATACACTACAAATTACGATATATTATAAGGTATTTTCAATGATACACTGCATATTACGTTATATCATAAGGTATTTTCAATGGTAAACTACTATATATTATAAGGTATTTTCAATGATAAACTGCATATTATGATATATTATAAGATATTTTCAATGATACACTGCATATTACGTTATATTATTAGGTATTTTCAATGAGAAACTGCATATTACGTTATATCATAAGGTATTTTCAATGATACCCTGCATATTACGTTATATTATAAGGTATTTTCAATGATACACTGCATATTACGTTATATTATAAGGTATTTTCAATGATACACTGCATATTACGTTATATTATAAGGTATATTCAATGGTAAACTACTATATATTATAAGGTATTTTCAATGATACACTGCATATTACGTTATATTATAAGGTATTTTCAATGATACACTCCATATTACGTTATATTATAAGGTATTTTCAATGATACACTGCATATTACGATATATTATATGGTATTTTCAATGATACACTGCATATTACGTAATATTATAAGGTATTTTCAATGATAAACTGCATATTATGGTATATTATAAGGTATTTTCAATGATACACTACAAATTACGATATATAATAAGGTATTTTCAATGATACACTGCATATTACGTTATATTATAAGGTATTTTCAATGGTAAACTACTATATATTATAAGGTATTTTCAATGATACACTGCATATTACGTTATATTATAAGGTATTTTCAATGATACACTGCAGATTACGTTATATTATAAGGTGTTTTCAATGATACACTTTATATTACGTTATATTATAAGGTATTTTCAATGATACACTGCATATTACGATATATTATAAGGTATTTTCAATGATACACTACAAATTACGATATATTATAAGGTATTTTCAATGATACACTGCATATTACGTTATATTATAAGGTATTTTCAATGGTAAACTACTATATATTATAAGGTATTTTCAATGATAAACTGCATATTATGATATATTATAAGATATTTTCAATGATACACTGCATATTACGTTATATTATAAGGTATATTCAATGATACACTCCATATTACGTTATATTATAAGGTATTTTCAATGATACACTGCATATTACGATATATTATATGGTATTTTCAATGATACACTGCATATTACGTTATATTATAAGGTATTTTCAATGATACACTGCATATTACGTTATATCATAAGGTATTTTCAATGATACCCTGCATATTACGTTATATTATAAGGTATTTTCAATGATACACTGCATATTACGATATATTATAAGGTATTTTCAATGATACACTACAAATTACGATATATTATAAGGTATTTTCAATGATACACTGCATATTACGTTATATTATAAGGTATTTTCAATGGTAAACTACTATATATTATAAGGTATTTTCAATGATAAACTGCATATTATGATATATTATAAGATATTTTCAATGATACACTGCATATTACGTTATATTATAAGGTATTTTCAATGATACACTGCATATTACGTTATATTATAAGGTATTTTCAATGATACACTGCATATTACGTTATATCATAAGGTATTTTCAATGATACCCTGCATATTACGTTATATTATAAGGTATTTTCAATGATACACTGCATATTACGATATATTATAAGGTATTTTCAATGATACACTACAAATTACGATATATTATAAGGAATTTTCAATGATACACTGCATATTACGTTATATTATAAGGTATTTTCAATGGTAAACTACTATATATTATAAGGTATTTTCAATGATAAACTGCATATTATGATATATTATAAGATATTTTCAATGATACACTGCATATTACGTTATATTATAAGGTATTTTCAATGATACACTGCATATTACGTTATATTATAAGGTATTTTCAATGATACACTGCATATTACGTTATATCATAAGGTATTTTCAATGATACACTGCATATTACGTTATATTATAAGGTATTTTCAATGGTAAACTACTATATATTATAAGGTGTTTTCAATGATACACTGCATATTACGTTATATTATAAGGTATTTTCAATGATACACTGCATATTACGTTATATCATAAGGTATTTTCAATGATACCCTGCATATTACGTTATATTATAAGGTATTTTCAATGATACACAGCATATTACGTTATATTATAAGGTATTTTCAATGATACACTGCATATTACGATATATTATAAGGTATTTTCAATGATACACTACAAATTACGATATATTATAAGGTATTTTCAATGATACACTGCATATTACGTTATATTATAAGGTATTTTCAATGATACACTACAAATTACCATATATTATAAGGTATTTTCAATGATACACTGCATATTACGTTATATTATAAGGTATTTTCATTGATACACTACAAATTACCATATATTATAAGGTATTTTCAATGATACACTGCATATTACGTTATATTATAAGGTATTTTCAATGGTAAACTACTATATATTATAAGGTATTTTCAATGATAAACTGCATATTATGATATATTATAAGATATTTTCAATGATACACTGCATATTACGTTATATTATAAGGTATTTTCAATGATACACTGCATATTACGTTATATTATAAGGTATTTTCAATGATACACTGCATATTACGATATATTATAAGGTATTTTCAATGATACACTACAAATTACGATATATTATAAGGTATTTTCAATGATACACTGCATATTACGTTATATTATAAGGTATTTTCAATGGTAAACTACTATATTATAAGGTATTTTCAATGATAAACTGCATATTATGATATATTATAAGATATTTTCAATGATACACTGCATATTACGTTATATTATTAGGTATTTTCAATGATAAACTGCATATTACGTTATATCATAAGGTATTTTCAATGATACCCTGCATATTACGTTATATTATAAGGTATTTTCAATGATACACTGCATATTACGTTATATTATAAGGTATATTCAATGGTAAACTACTATATATTATAAGGTATTTTCAATGATACACTGCATATTACGTTATATTATAAGGTATTTTCAATGATACACTCCATATTACGTTATATTATAAGGTATTTTCAATGATACACTGCATATTACGATATATTATATGGTATTTTCAATGATACACTGCATATTACGTAATATTATAAGGTATTTTCAATGATAAACTGCATATTACGGTATATTATAAGGTATTTTCAATGATACACTACAAATTACGATATATAATAAGGTATTTTCAACAATACACTGCATATTACGTTTTATTATAAGGTATTTTCAATGGTAAACTACTATATATTATAAGGTATTTTCAATGATACACTGCATATTACGTTATATTATAAGGTATTTTCAATGATACACTGCAGATTACGTTATATTATAAGGTGTTTTCAATGATACACTTTATATTACGTTATATTATAAGGTATTTTTCAATGATACACTGCATATTACGATATATTATAAGGTATTTTCAATGATACACTACAAATTACGATATATTATAAGGTATTTTCAATGATACACTGCATATTACGTTATATTATAAGGTATTTTCAATGGTAAACTACTATATATTATAAGGTATTTTCAATGATACACTGCATATTACGTTATATTATAAGGTATTTTCAATGATACACTGCAGATTACGTTATATTATAAGGTGTTTTCAATGATACACTTTATATTACGTTATATTATAAGGTATTTTCAATGATACACTGCATATTACGATATATTATAAGGTATTTTCAATGATACACTACAAATTACGATATATTATAAGGTATTTTCAATGATACACTGCATATTACGTTATATTATAAGGTATTTTCAATGGTAAACTACTATATATTATAAGGTATTTTCAATGATAAACTGCATATTATGATATATTATAAGATATTTTCAATGATACACTGCATATTACGTTATTTTATAAGGTATATTCAATGATACACTCCATATTACGTTATATTATAAGGTATTTTCAATGATACACTGCATATTACGATATATTATATGGTATTTTCAATGATACACTGCATATTACGTTATATTATTAGGTATTTTCAATGATAAACTGCATATTACGTTATATCATAAGGTATTTTCAATGATACCCTGCATATTACGTTATATTATAAGGTATATTCAATGGTAAACTACTATATATTATAAGGTATTTTCAATGATACACTGCATATTACGTTATATTATAAGGTATTTTCAATGATACACTCCATATTACGTTATATTATAAGGTTATTTTCAATGATACACTGCATATTACGATATATATATGGTATTTTCAATGATACACTGCATATTACGTTATATTATAAGGTATTTTCAATGATAAACTGCATATTATGGTATATTATAATATATTTTCAATGATACACTACAAATTACGATATATAATAAGGTATTTTCAATGATACGCTGCATATTACGTTATATTATAAGGTATTTTCAATGATACACTGCATATTACGTTATATTATAAGGTATATTCAATGGTAAACTACTATATATTATGAGGTATTTTCAATGATACACTGCATATTACGTTATATTATAAGGTATTTTCAATGATACACTGCATATTACGTTATATTATAAGGTATTTTCAATGGTAAACTACTATATATTATAAGGTATTTTCAATGATAAACTGCATATTATGATATATTATAAGATATTTTCAATGATACACTGCATATTACGTTATATTATTAGGTATTTTCAATGATAAACTGCATATTACGTATATCATAAGGTATTTTCAATGATACCCTGCATGTTACGTATATTATAAGGTATTTTCAATGATACACTGCATATTACGTTATATTATAAGGTATATTCAATGGTAAACTACTATATATTATAAGGTATTTTCAATGATACACTGCATATTACGTTATATTATAAGGTATTTTCAATGATACACTCCATATTACGTTATATTATAAGGTATTTTCAATGATACACTGCATATTACGATATATTATAAGGTATTTTCAATGATACACTGCATATTACGTAATATTATAAGGTATTTTCAATGATAAACTGCATATTATGGTATATTATAAGGTATTTTCAATGATACACTACAAATTACGATATATAATAAGGTATTTTCAATGATACACTGCATATTACGTTATATTATAAGGTATTTTCAATGGTAAACTACTATATATTATAAGGTATTTTCAATGATACACTGCATATTACGTTATATTATAAGGTATTTTCAATGATACACTGCAGATTACGTTATATTATAAGGTGTTTTCAATGATACACTTTATATTACGTTATATTATAAGGTATTTTCAATGATACACTGCATATTACGATATATTATAAGGTATTTTCAATGATACACTACAAATTACGATATATTATAAGGTATTTTCAATGATACACTGCATATTACGTTATATTATAAGGTATTTTCAATGGTAAACTACTATATATTATAAGGTATTTTCAATGATACACTGCATATTACGTTATATTATAAGGTATTTTCAATGATACACTGCAGATTACGTTATATTATAAGGTGTTTTCAATGATACACTTTATATTACGTTATATTATAAGGTATTTTCAATGATACACTGCATATTACGATATATTATAAGGTATTTTCAATGATACACTACAAATTACGATATATTATAAGGTATTTTCAATGATACACTGCATATTACGTTATATTATAAGGTATTTTCAATGGTAAACTACTATATATTATAAGGTATTTTCAATGATAAACTGCATATTATGATATATTATAAGATATTTTCAATGATACACTGCATATTACGTTATATTATAAGGTATATTCAATGATACACTCCATATTACGTTATATTATAAGGTATTTTCAATGATACACTGCATATTACGATATATTATATGGTATTTTCAATGATACACTGCATATTACGTTATATTATTAGGTATTTTCAATGATAAACTGCATATTACGTTATATCATAAGGTATTTTCAATGATACCCTGCATATTACGTTATATTATAAGGTATATTCAATGGTAAACTACTATATATTATAAGGTATTTTCAATGATACACTGCATATTACGTTATATTATAAGGTATTTTCAATGATACACTCCATATTACGTTATATTATAAGGTATTTTCAATGATACACTGCATATTACGATATATTATATGGTATTTTCAATGATACACTGCATATTACGTTATATTATAAGGTATTTTCAATGATAAACTGCATATTATGGTATATTATAATATATTTTCAATGATACACTACAAATTACGATATATAATAAGGTATTTTCAATGATACGCTGCATATTACGTTATATTATAAGGTATTTTCAATGATACACTGCATATTACGTTATATTATAAGGTATATTCAATGGTAAACTACTATATATTATGAGGTATTTTCAATGATACACTGCATATTACGTTATATTATAAGGTATTTTCAATGATACACTGCATATTACGTTATATTATAAGGTATTTTCAATGGTAAACTACTATATATTATAAGGTATTTTCAATGATAAACTGCATATTATGATATATTATAAGATATTTTCAATGATACACTGCATATTACGTTATATTATAAGGTATTTTCAATGATACACTGCATATTACGTTATATTATAAGGTATTTTCAATGATACACTGCATATTACGATATATTATAAGGTATTTTCAATGATACACTACAAATTACGATATATTATAAGGTATTTTCAATGATACACTGCATATTACGTTATATCATAAGGTATTTTCAATGGTAAACTACTATATATTATAAGGTATTTTCAATGATAAACTGCATATTATGAATAATATTATATAAGAGATATTTTCAATGATACACTGCATATTACGTTATATTATTAGGTATTATCAATGATAAACTGCATATTACGTTATATCATAAGGTATTTTCAATGATACCCTGCATATTACGTTATATTATAAGGTATTTTCAATGATACACTGCATATTACGTTATATTATAAGGTATTTTCAATGATACACTGCATATTACGTTATATTATAAAGGTATATTCAATGGTAAACTACTATATATTATAAGGTATTTTCAATGATACACTGCATATTACGTTATATTATAAGGTATTTTCAATGATTACACTCATATTACGTTATATTATAAGGTATTTTCAATGATACACTGCATATTACGATATATTATATGGTATTTTCAATGATACACTGCATATAACGTAATATTATAAGGTATTTTCAATGATAAACTGCATATTATGGTATATTATAAGGTATTTTCAATGATACACTACAAATTACGATATATAATAAGGTATTTTCAATGATACACTGCATATTACGTTATATTATAAGGTATTTTCAATGGTAAACTACTATATATTATAAGGTATTTTCAATGATACACTGCATATTACGTTATATTATAAGGTATTTTCAATGATACACTGCAGATTACGTTATATTATAAGGTGTTTTCAATGATACACTTTATATTACGTTATATTATAAGGTTATTTCAATGATACACTGCATATTACGATATATTATAAGGTATTTTCAATGATACACTACAAATTACGATATATTATAAGGTATTTTCAATGATACACTGCATATTACGTTATATTATAAGGTATTTTCAATGGTAAACTACTATATATTATAAGGTATTTTCAATGATACACTGCATATTACGTTATATTATAAGGTATTTTCAATGATACACTGCAGATTACGTTATATTATAAGGTGTTTTCAATGATACACTTTATATTACGTTATATTATAAGGTATTTTCAATGATACACTGCATATTACGATATATTATAAGGTATTTTCAATGATACACTACAAATTACGATATATTATAAGGTATTTTCAATGATACACTGCATATTACGTTATATTATAAGGTATTTTCAATGGTAAACTACTATATATTATAAGGTATTTTCAATGATAAACTGCATATTATGATATATTATAAGATATTTTCAATGATACACTGCATATTACGTTATATTATAAGGTATATTCAATGATACACTCCATATTACGTTATATTATAAGGTATTTTCAATGATACACTGCATATTACGATATATTATATGGTATTTTCAATGATACACTGCATATTACGTTATATTATTAGGTATTTTCAATGATAAACTGCATATTACGTTATATTATAAGGTAATTTTCAATGATACCCTGCATATTACGTTATATTATAAGGTATATTCAATGGTAAACTACTATATATTATAAGGTATTTTCAATGATACACTGCATATTACGTTATATTATAAGGTATTTTCAATGATACACTCCATATTACGTTATATTATAAGGTATTTTCAATGATACACTGCATATTACGATATATTATAAGGTATTTTCAATGATACACTGCATATTACGTTATATTATAAGGTATTTTCAATGATACACTGCATATTACGTTATATTATAAGGTATATTCAATGGTAAACTACTATATATTATGAGGTATTTTCAATGGTAAACTACTATATATTATAAGGTATTTTCAATGATAAACTGCATATTATGATATATTATAAGATATTTTCAATGATACACTGCATATTACGTTATATTATAAGGTATATCATTGATACACTCCATATTAC
>CAKAJI010000358.1:0-19095 GCA_916610255.1 Lasioglossum lativentre
AAGTGTATCAATGAAAATACCTTATAATATAACGTAATATGCAGTGTATCATTGAAAATACCTTATAACATATCCTAATATGCAGTGTATCATAGAAAATACCTTATAATATAACGTAATATGCAGTGTATCATTGAAAATACCTTATAATATAACGTAATATGCAGTGTATCATAGAAAATACCATGTAATATAACGTAATATACAGTGTATCATTGAAAATACCTTATAATATAACGTAATATGCAGTGTATCATTGAAAATACCTTATAATATAACGTAATATGCAGTGTATCATAGAAAATACCATGTAATATAACGTAATATACAGTGTATCATTGAAAATACCTTATAATATAACGTAATATGCAGTGTATCATTGAAAATACCTTATAATATAACGTAATATGCAGTGTATCATTGAAAATACCTTATATCATATCGTAATATGCAGTGTATCATTGAAAATACCTTATAATATAACGTAATATGCAATGTATCATTGAAAATACCTTATAATATAACGTAATATGCAGTGTATCATAGAAAATACCATGTAATATAACGTAATATACAGTGTATCATTGAAAATACCTTATAATATAACGTAATATGCAGTGTATCATAGAAAATACCATGTAATATAACGTAATATACAGTGTATCATTGAAAATACCTTATAATATAACGTAATATGCAGTGTATCATTGAAAATACCTTATAATATAACGTAATATGCAGTGTATCATTGAAAATACCTTATATCATATCGTAATATGCAGTGTATCATTGAAAATACCTTATAATATAACGTAATATGCAGTGTATCATTGAAAATACCTTATAACATATCGTAATTTGTAGTGTATCTTTGAAAATACCTTATAATATAACGTAATATGCAGTGTATCATTGAAAATACCTTATAATATAACGTAATATGCAGTGTATCATAGAAAATACCATGTAATATAACGTAATATGCAGTGTATCATTGAAAATACCTTATAACATATCCTAATATGCAGTGTATCATAGAAAATACCTTATAATATAACGTAATATGCAGTGTATCATTGAAAATACCTTATAATATAACGTAATATGCAGTGTATCATTGAAAATACCTTACGATATAACGTAATATGCAGTGTATCATTGAAAATACCTTATATCATATCGTAATATGCAGTGTATCATTGAAAATACCTTATAATATAACGTAATATGCAGTGTATCATTGAAAATACCTTATAATATAACGTAATATGCAGTGTATCATAGAAAATACCATGTAATATAACGAAATATACAGTGTATCATTGAAAATACCTTATAATATAAACGTAATATGCAGTGTATCATTGAAAATACCTTCTAATATATCGTAGTTTATCATTGAAAATACCTTATAATATATCGTAATATGCAGTGTATCATTGAAAATACCATATAATATAACGTAATATGCAGTGTACCATTGAAAATACATTATAACATATCGTAATTTGTAGTGTATCTTTGAAAATACCTTATAATATAGCGTAATATCCAGTGTATCATTGAAAATACCTTATAATATAACGTAATATGCAGTGTATCATTGAAAATACCTTATATCATATCGTAATATGCAGTGTATCATTGAAAATACCTTATAATATAACGTAATATGCAGTGTATCATTGAAAATACCTTATAATATAACGTAATATGCAGTGTATCATAGAAAATACCATGTAATATAACGTAATATGCAGTGTATCATTGAAAATACCTTACGATATAACGTAATATGCAGTGTATCATTGAAAATACCTTATATCATATCGTAATATGCAGTGTATCATTGAAAATACCTTATAATATAACGTAATATGCAGTGTATCATTGAAAATACCTTATAATATAACGTAATATGCAGTGTATCATAGAAATACCATGTAATATAACGAAATATACAGTGTATCATTGAAAATACCTTATAATATAACGTAATATGCAGTGTATCATTGAAAATACCTTCTAATATATCGTAGTTTATCATTGAAAATACCTTATAATATATCGTAATATGCAGTGTATCATTGAAAATACCATATAATATAACGTAATATGCAGTGTACCATTGAAAATACATTATAACATATCGTAATTTGTAGTGTATCATTGAAAATACCTTATAATATAGCGTAATATCCAGTGTATCATTGAAAATACCTTATAATATAACGTAATATGCAGTGTATCATTGAAAATACCTTATATCATATCGTAATATGCAGTGTATCATTGAAAATACCTTATAATATAACGTAATATGCAGTGTATCATTGAAAATACCTTATAATATAACGTAATATGCAGTGTATCATAGAAAATACCATGTAATATAACGTAATATACAGTGTATCATTGAAAATACCTTATAATATAACGTAATATGCAGTGTATCATTGAAAATACCTTATAATATAACGTAATATGCAGTGTATCATTGAAAATACCTTATAATATAACGTAATATGCAGTGTATCATTGAAAATACCTTATAATATAACGTAATATGCAGTGTATCATAGAAAATACCATGTAATATAACGTAATATACAGTGTATCATTGAAAATACCTTATAATATAACGTAATATGCAGTGTATCATTGAAAATACCTTCTAATATATCGTAGTTTATCATTGAAAATACCTTATAATATAACGTAATATGCAGTGTATCATTGAAAATACCTTATAATATAACGTAATATGCAGTGTACCATTGAAAATACCTTATAACATATCGTAATTTGTAGTGTATCTTTGAAAATACCTTATAATATAACGTAATATGCAGTGTATCATTGAAAATACCTTATAATATAACGTAATATGCAGTGTATCATAGAAAATACCATGTAATATAACGTAATATACAGTGTATCATTGAAAATACCTTATAATATAACGTAATATGCAGTGTATCATTGAAAATACCTTCTAATATATCGTAGTTTATCATTGAAAATACCTTATAATATAACGTAATATGCAGTGTATCATTGAAAATACCTTATAATATAACGTAATATGCAGTGTATAATTGAAAATACCTTATAATATAACGTAATATGCAGTGTATCATTGAATATACCTTATAATATAACGTAATATGCAGTGTATCATAGAAAATACCATGTAATATAACGTAATATACAGTGTATCATTGAAAATACCTTATAATATAACGTAATATGCAGTGTATCATTGAAAATACCTTCTAATATATCGTAGTTTATCATTGAAAATACCTTATAATATAACGTAATATGCAGTGTATCATTGAAAATACCTTATAATATAACGTAATATGCAGTGTACCATTGAAAATACCTTATAACATATCGTAATTTGTAGTGTATCTTTGAAAATACCTTATAATATAGCGTAATATCCAGTGTATCATTGAAAATACCTTATAATATAACGTAATATGCAGTGTATCATTGAAAATACCTTACGATATAACGTAATATGCAGTGTATCATTGAAAATACCTTATATCATATCGTAATATGCAGTGTATCATTGAAAATACCTTATAATATAACGTAATATGCAGTGTATCATAGAAAATACCATGTAATATAACGTAATATACAGTGTATCATTGAAAATACCTTATAATATAACGTAATATGCAGTGTATCATAGAAAATACCATGTAATATAACGTAATATACAGTGTATCATTGAAAATACCTTATAATATAACGTAATATGCAGTGTATCATTGAAAATACCTTATAATATAACGTAATATGCAGTGTATCATTGAATATACCTTATAATATAACGTAATATGCAGTGTATCATTGAAAATACCTTATAATATAACGTAATATGCAGTGTATCATTGAAAATACCTTATAATATAACGTAATATGCAGTGTATCATTGAAAATACCTTATATCATATCGTAATATGCAGTGTATCATTGAAAATACCTTATAATATAACGTAATATGCAGTGTATCATTGAAAATACCTTATAACATATCCTAATATGCAGTGTATCATAGAAAATACCTTATAATATAACGTAATATGCAGTGTATCATTGAAAATACCTTATAATATAACGTAATATGCAGTGTATCATAGAAAATACCATGTAATATAACGTAATATACAGTGTATCATTGAAAATACCTTATAATATAACGTAATATGCAGTGTATCATTGAAAATACCTTATAATATAACGTAATATGCAGTGTATCATAGAAAATACCATGTAATATAACGTAATATACAGTGTATCATTGAAAATACCTTATAATATAACGTAATATGCAGTGTATCATTGAAAATACCTTATAATATAACGTAATATGCAGTGTATCATTGAAAATACCTTATATCATATCGTAATATGCAGTGTATCATTGAAAATACCTTATAATATAACGTAATATGCAGTGTATCATTGAAAATACTGTGGCGGCCGTTGACCGTTAGCAAAAACAGCTGACAACAAAGGCCGCGAAAAGAAATGTAATCCGCGTAAGCAAACTCGCGAGACCGCGAGGACACATCGACGCGCTTAGTAAACACATCACCCAACGGTCATTAACCTGTCAGACAACAGCTGACGGTTACGACCAGTAACAAAGAGTTTTAGACGTCGAACATCGAGAATGTTCGACCCAGCGCGCGTATATAAACGCGAGCGGACGCGCGCTGCCGTCTTCGTCTTGTATAAAGCTTCCAAGTGTACACCTCTAAATAAAGAATAAATCGCTGTGGTTTAAACACGTGTAGTTCCCTCAGTGGTGACCCCGACGTGATCACAGTTAATTCTTTATTTTCTCAAGTGCGTTATCGTGAAAGAAATCAAGATGTCCGTATCAGGTACACCGGTTTCCGAAGTTCCGTGCGCGATTCCGGAAATCAACCGTGTCGGTATACGCATTCCGCCGTTCTGGCCCGAACAACCGGCAGTATGGTTTCACCAGATCGAAGCGCAATTCGCAATCAACGGTGTTACAGCGGACACGACAAAATTTTACTACGTGATGGCACAATTAGAGCGCAAATACGCGTTAGAGGTGCAAGATATTTTCGCCAATCCTCCAGAAAAGGACAAATACGGGACCCTAAAAAAGGAACTGGTTCGTCGCCTCTCAGCGTCGCAGAGTCAACGTATCGAGAAGCTTCTGGAGAAGGAAGATATCGGGGACAGAACACCATCCCAATTCCTCCGCCACATGCAGAGCTTGGCAGGTACTGCGGTGACCGAAGAGTTTCTACGCACGCTATGGGCACGAAGACTACCGGCCATGACTCGCGCGATAATAAATTCACAAGCTGATCTGCCGCTTAGTAAACTGGCGGAAATAGCCGACCAAATTCGGGAGAACACCGCACATACAGAAGTCGCAAGTGCCTCCCACGACAGAACGACCGAGAAACTGTTCGAACGGTTAGAGGAACTGACACTGCAGGTGGCTGAGCTAACACGGTCACGCTCACGAGATCGCCCGAGAGGCAGCTTCCGAGAACGTTCGTGCTCGCCAGGAAGGAGGAACTCGTTCACGCGAAGAAGCACAGGCATTTCGTCAGGCGGAAAAAGGCACTGCTGGTATCACTGGAAGTTCGGAGCGGATTCCAAAAGATGTAAGGCACCGTGCAGTTTCCAGTCGGGAAACGAGGAGACGCGCCACTGAGTGCGGCAATCAGTGACGGTCCACAGTTTAGCCGCCTTTTCGTCATCGACCAGCGTACAAAGAAAGAGTACCTGGTAGACACCGGTTCCGATCTATGCGTTTATCCACGGACGCATGTAAATGGCCGAACCGAGAAAACGGAATACGAAATGTTCGCGGCAAACGGGTCAATCATCAGCACCTATGGCGTTCGGACGATCAACCTTGACCTGGGCCTCCGGCGCGCCTTCCAATGGAGATTCGTCGTGGCCGATGTCTCAAGGCCGATCATCGGAGCCGATTTTTTATCCCACTACGGGCTACTGGTGGATTTGAGGAACCGCCGATTGCTGGACCAGGTGACATCACTGTCCACTACCGGTAGGAGAGCAGAGGGCAACATCCCATCTGTGAAGACCATCCTTGGAGACTCCCCTTACCAAAGATTGCTGGCAGAATTCCCCGACATCGTGCGCTTAACGGCAAACTCACGTAAGATTAAACATGATGTCGTACATTATATTAATACCACCCCAGGACAACCAGCCTTTTGTAAGCCGCGTAGACTTTCGCCTAACATGTTTAATATCGCGAAAACGGAATTCGAGGGTTTATTGAGCCAGGGCCACATCCGACCTTCAAAGAGCCAGTGGGCATCAGCCTTACACATGGTCGCAAAGAAGAACAACGGATGGAGGCCCTGCGGGGATTATCGCGCTCTCAACTCCCGTACAATCCCTGACCGTTACCCTCTACCGCACATAGAAGATTTTGCACGGACGTTGAGTGGAAACACGATCTTCACGACAATCGATCTGGTTCGCGCGTATCACCAGATCCCGGTACATCCGAATGACGTCGCTAAAACCGCGGTAGTAACACCTTTCGGACTGTTCGAATATATTTCAATGCCGTTCGGGTTGAGAAACGCCGCCCAAACGTTCCAACGTTTTATAGACGACGTGCTCCGAGGTTTAGATTTTTGCTACGCCTATTTGGATGATATCTTAGTCGCGTCTAGAAACGAGGAAGAGCACAAGGAACACGTAAAGCAGCTCTTCTCGCGCTTAGAAAAATACGGGATAGTAATAAACCCGACAAAATGCGTATTCGCCGCGCCCGAAGTGAAATTCCTCGGGTACATCGTGAATGCACAAGGCACGAAACCGCTCACGGATAAAGTAAACGCGATAAGAGAATTCCCTACGCCAAAAACGGTTAAACAGTTACGTCGATTTCTAGGGATGGTTAATTTCTATCGACGTTTCATCGCGAACGCCGCGAAAATCCAGAGCCCGCTCAACGCGCTCCTAAAAGGGCGAAAAATAAAAGCAGACGCGCCCATCCAATGGTCAAACGAAGCGGAAATCGCGTTAAATTCATTAAAGAACGCTCTAGCTGACGCCGCATTATTAGCGCATCCACATAAAAACTCGCAGCTCGCGATTATGGTAGATGCGTCAGACTTCGCGTTAGGCGCCACCTTGCAACAGCGACATGGAAATTCGTGGCAACCCCTAGGGTTCTTCACGAAATCTCTGTCACCCTCGCAACGAAAATACAGCGCATACGATCGCGAATTATTAGCGGTATACGCAGCTATCAAACATTTCCGCCACGCGTTAGAAGGCCAAGCATTCACGGTGTACACCGACCACAAACCGATCACATACGCATTCAGGCAAAAGCCAGAAAAGTGCACGCCCAGACAATTCCGATACTTAGATTTTATAGGGCAATTTACATCCGACATTAGACATGTAAGCGGCAAGGACAACGAGGTGGCGGACGCATTATCGAGAGTAGAGACGGTCACAGCGTCCATAGATTTCGAAAAACTAGCGATTTCACAAGAGACAGACCACGAACTAAAAGAGTTACTCGCAGCGCCCGACACCTCGTTACAATTAAAACGCATTAACCTAACGCCCAACAAGGACGCCAACGTTTATTGCGACATCGTTACGGGAACCGCGAGACCATTCGTAACGAAACCTTTTCGAAAGCAAGCATTCGCCTCACTGCACGAATTGGCACATGGGGGAATAAAAGCAACGGTCAAGTTAGTAAAACAACGATTCGTTTGGCCATCAGTCGAAAAGGATTGTCGTGAATGGGCCCGCAGCTGCTTACAATGTCAACGCGCAAAAGTAAGCAGACATGTAACAAGCCCCGTCGGCAACTTCGTCCCGCCGTCCACTAGATTCGAACACGTACACATCGACCTAGTAGGACCACTGCCGATCTCAAGGGAAAACAGATATTGCCTAACGTGCGTAGATCGCTTCACACGCTGGCCAGAAGCATTCCCACTGCAAAACATTGAAGCAGAAACTGTGGCTAGAGCATTTGTCGCTGGGTGGGTAGCACGATTCGGAACACCCCTACGCATCACAACCGACCAAGGGCGACAATTCGAATCACAACTTTTTAAAAACCTAAACGCGCTGCTAGGTGTAAAACACTTAAGAACAACCGCATACCACCCAGCGGCGAACGGGCTAGTAGAACGATTCCACAGGCAGCTTAAGGCAGCGATCAAATGCCATAACGACGAGCGATGGACGGATGCGCTACCGATCGTATTATTAGGCATCCGTACCGCTCATAGGATAGATTTAGCGGCATCCGCGGCCGAATTAGTCTATGGCGAAAACCCGCGACTACCAGCGGAATTTCTGGTAACCTCATCGGAAAATAACATGGGACCTTCGGAATTCGTAAATCAGCTTCGCGAACACTTTCGTAACGTCCGGCCCACGGAGGCAAGTCGACACGGAAAAAAGAAAATCTTCGTGTTCAAAGATCTGCCGACGGCCACGCACGTATTCCTACGCACGGACAGCGTGAAAAGTTCGTTACAACTTCCATATGAAGGACCATTCCCCGTTATTTCCCGATCAGATAAAACATACACCATAAGTGTAAAAGGTAAAGAGATGACAGTGTCCGTAGACAGATTGAAACCTGCGTACATATTCGAAGAAAATGTCACACCAGAAAAAGTCGAGGAAGAAACGTCGCCACATAAAACGCGAGAAACCGCGAAAAATAAGACTGCGTTACACGAGCAACGGCAAGTACAGACGCGTGCAGGCAGGCACGTGCGATTCCCAGACCGCTTACAGCTCGGTCGTCGATAATAGAAATAAGTTTGTAAATAGCGCTAGAGTAAGGATGTATATAGTTTAGATTTAAGTTAGTGCATAAGATGAACTATTATCGACAAGGAATTATATATGTCGTTTACACTGGAAAGGGGGTGATGTGGCGGCCGTTGACCGTTAGCAAAAACAGCTGACAACAAAGGCCGCGAAAAGAAATGTAATCCGCGTAAGCAAACTCGCGAGACCGCGAGGACACATCGACGCGCTTAGTAAACACATCACCCAACGGTCATTAACCTGTCAGACAACAGCTGACGGTTACGACCAGTAACAAAGAGTTTTAGACGTCGAACATCGAGAATGTTCGACCCAGCGCGCGTATATAAACGCGAGCGGACGCGCGCTGCCGTCTTCGTCTTGTATAAAGCTTCCAAGTGTACACCTCTAAATAAAGAATAAATCGCTGTGGTTTAAACACGTGTAGTTCCCTCAATACCTTATAATATAACGTAATATGCAGTGTATCATAGAAAATACCATGTAATATAACGTAATATACAGTGTATCATTGAAAATACCTTATAATATAACGTAATATGCAGTGTATCATTGAAAATACCTTATAATATAACGTAATATGCAGTGTATCATTGAAAATACCTTATAATATAACGTAATATGCAGTGTATCATTGAAAATACCTTATAATATAACGTAATATGCAGTGTATCATTGAAAATACCTTATATCATATCGTAATATGCAGTGTATCATTGAAAATACCTTATAATATAACGTAATATGCAGTGTATCATTGAAAATACCTTATAACATATCCTAATATGCAGTGTATCATAGAAAATACCTTATAATATAACGTAATATGCAGTGTATCATTGAAAATATCTTATAATATAACGTAATATGCAGTGTATCATAGAAAATACCATGTAATATAACGTAATATACAGTGTATCATTGAAAATACCTTATAATATAACGTAATATGCAGTGTATCATTGAAAATACCTTATAATATAACGTAATATGCAGTGTATCATTGAAAATACCTTCTAATATATCGTAGTTTATCATTGAAAATACCTTATAATATAACGTAATATGCAGTGTATCATTGAAAATACCTTATAATATAACGTAATATGCAGTGTACCATTGAAAATACCTTATAACATATCGTAATTTGTAGTGTATCTTTGAAAATACCTTATAATATAACGTAATATGCAGTGTATCATTGAAAATACCTTATAATATAACGTAATATGCAGTGTATCATAGAAAATACCATGTAATATAACGTAATATACAGTGTATCATTGAAAATACCTTATAATATAACGTAATATGCAGTGTATCATTGAAAATACCTTCTAATATATCGTAGTTTATCATTGAAAATACCTTATAATATAACGTAATATGCAGTGTATCATTGAAAATACCTTATAATATAACGTAATATGCAGTGTACCATTGAAAATACCTTATAACATATCGTAATTTGTAGTGTATCTTTGAAAATACCTTATAATATAACGTAATATGCAGTGTATCATTGAAAATACCTTATAATATAACGTAATATGCAGTGTATCATAGAAAATACCATGTAATATAACGTAATATACAGTGTATCATTGAAAATACCTTATAATATAACGTAATATGCAGTGTATCATTGAAAATACCTTCTAATATATCGTAGTTTATCATTGAAAATACCTTATAATATAACGTAATATGCAGTGTATCATTGAAAATACCTTATAATATAACGTAATATGCAGTGTATAATTGAAAATACCTTATAATATAACGTAATATGCAGTGTATCATTGAATATACCTTATAATATAACGTAATATGCAGTGTATCATAGAAAATACCATGTAATATAACGTAATATACAGTGTATCATTGAAAATACCTTATAATATAACGTAATATGCAGTGTATCATTGAAAATACCTTCTAATATATCGTAGTTTATCATTGAAAATACCTTATAATATAACGTAATATGCAGTGTATCATTGAAAATACCTTATAATATAACGTAATATGCAGTGTACCATTGAAAATACCTTATAACATATCGTAATTTGTAGTGTATCTTTGAAAATACCTTATAATATAGCGTAATATGCAGTGTATCATTGAAAATACCTTATAATATAACGTAATATGCAGTGTATCATAGAAAATACCATGTAATATAACGTAATATACAGTGTATCATTGAAAATACCTTATAATATAACGTAATATGCAGTGTATCATAGAAAATACCATGTAATATAACGTAATATACAGTGTATCATTGAAAATACCTTATAATATAACGTAATATGCAGTGTATCATTGAAAATACCTTATAATATAACGTAATATGCAGTGTATCATTGAATATACCTTATAATATATCGTAATATGCAGTGTATCATTGAAAATACCTTATAATATAACGTAATATGCAGTGTATCATTGAAAATACCTTATAATATAACGTAATATGCAGTGTATCATTGAAAATACCTTATATCATATCGTAATATGCAGTGTATCATTGAAAATACCTTATAATATAACGTAATATGCAGTGTATCATTGAAAATACCTTATAACATATCCTAATATGCAGTGTATCATAGAAAATACCTTATAATATAACGTAATATGCAGTGTATCATTGAAAATATCTTATAATATAACGTAATATGCAGTGTATCATAGAAAATACCATGTAATATAACGTAATATACAGTGTATCATTGAAAATACCTTATAATATAACGTAATATGCAGTGTATCATTGAAAATACCTTATAATATAACGTAATATGCAGTGTATCATAGAAAATACCATGTAATATAACGTAATATACAGTGTATCATTGAAAATACCTTATAATATAACGTAATATGCAGTGTATCATTGAAAATACCTTATAATATAACGTAATATGCAGTGTATCATTGAAAATACCTTATATCATATCGTAATATGCAGTGTATCATTGAAAATACCTTATAATATAACGTATTATGCAGTGTATCATTGAAAATACCTTATAATATAACGTAATATGCAGTGTATCATAGAAAATACCATGTAATATAACGTAATATACAGTGTATCATTGAAAATACCTTATAATATAACGTAATATGCAGTGTATCATTGAAAATACCTTATAATATAACGTAATATGCAGTGTATCATTGAAAATACCTTATATCATATCGTAATATGCAGTGTATCATTGAAAATACCTTACGATATAACGTAATATGCAGTGTATCATTGAAAATACCTTATATCATATCGTAATATGCAGTGTATCATTGAAAATACCTTATAATATAACGTAATATGCAGTGTATCATTGAAAATACCTTATAATATAACGTAATATGCAGTGTATCATTGAAAATACCTTATATCATATCGTAATATGCAGTGTATCATTGAAAATACCTTATAATATAACGTAATATGCAGTGTATCATTGAAAATACCTTATAACATATTGTAATTTGTAGTGTATCTTTGAAAATACCTTATAATATAACGTAATATGCAGTGTATCATTGAAAATACCTTATAATATAACGTAATATGCAGTGTATCATAGAAAATACCATGTAATATAACGTAATATGCAGTGTATCATTGAAAATACCTTATAACATATCCTAATATGCAGTGTATCATAGAAAATACCTTATAATATAACGTAATATGCAGTGTATCATTGAAAATACCTTATAATATAACGTAATATGCAGTGTATCATTGAAAATACCTTACGATATAACGTAATATGCAGTGTATCATTGAAAATACCTTATATCATATCGTAATATGCAGTGTATCATTGAAAATACCTTATAATATAACGTAATATGCAGTGTATCATTGAAAATACCTTATAATATAACGTAATATGCAGTGTATCATAGAAAATACCATGTAATATAACGAAATATACAGTGTATAATTGAAAATACCTTATAATATAACGTAATATGCAGTGTATCATTGAAAATACCTTCTAATATATCGTAGTTTATCATTGAAAATACCTTATAATATAACGTAATATGCAGTGTATCATTGAAAATACCTTATAATATAACGTAATATGCAGTGTATCATAGAAAATACCATGTAATATAACGAAATATGCAGTGTATCATAGAAAATACCATGTAATATAACGAAATATACAGTGTATCATTGAAAATACCTTATAATATAACGTAATATGCAGTGTATCATTGAAAATACCTTCTAATATATCGTAGTTTATCATTGAAAATACCTTATAATATATCGTAATATGCAGTGTATCATTGAAAATACCATATAATATAACGTAATATGCAGTGTACCATTGAAAATACATTATAACATATCGTAATTTGTAGTGTATCTTTGAAAATACCTTATAATATAGCGTAATATCCAGTGTATCATTGAAAATACCTTATAATATAACGTAATATGCAGTGTATCATTGAAAATACCTTATATCATATCGTAATATGCAGTGTATCATTGAAAATACCTTATAATATAACGTAATATGCAGTGTATCATTGAAAATACCTTATAATATAACGTAATATGCAGTGTATCATAGAAAATACCATGTAATATAACGTAATATACAGTGTATCATTGAAAATACCTTATAATATAACGTAATATGCAGTGTATCATTGAAAATACCTTATAATATAACGTAATATGCAGTGTATCATTGAAAATACCTTATAATATAACGTAATATGCAGTGTATCATTGAAAATACCTTATAATATAACGTAATATGCAGTGTATCATAGAAAATACCATGTAATATAACGTAATATACAGTGTATCATTGAAAATACCTTATAATATAACGTAATATGCAGTGTATCATTGAAAATACCTTCTAATATATCGTAGTTTATCATTGAAAATACCTTATAATATAACGTAATATGCAGTGTATCATTGAAAATACCTTATAATATAACGTAATAAGCAGTGTATCATAGAAAATACCATGTAATATAACGAAATATGCAGTGTATCATAGAAAATACCATGTAATATAACGAAATATACAGTGTATCATTGAAAATACCTTATAATATAACGTAATATGCAGTGTATCATTGAAAATACCTTCTAATATATCGTAGTTTATCATTGAAAATACCTTATAATATATCGTAATATGCAGTGTATCATTGAAAATACCATATAATATAACGTAATATGCAGTGTACCATTGAAAATACATTATAACATATCGTAATTTGTAGTGTATCTTTGAAAATACCTTATAATATAGCGTAATATCCAGTGTATCATTGAAAATACCTTATAATATAACGTAATATGCAGTGTATCATTGAAAATACCTTATATCATATCGTAATATGCAGTGTATCATTGAAAATACCTTATAATATAACGTAATATGCAGTGTATCATTGAAAATACCTTATAATATAACGTAATATGCAGTGTATCATAGAAAATACCATGTAATATAACGTAATATACAGTGTATCATTGAAAATACCTTATAATATAACGTAATATGCAGTGTATCATTGAAAATACCTTATAATATAACGTAATATGCAGTGTATCATTGAAAATACCTTATAATATAACGTAATATGCAGTGTATCATTGAAAATACCTTATAATATAACGTAATATGCAGTGTATCATAGAAAATACCATGTAATATAACGTAATATACAGTGTATCATTGAAAATACCTTATAATATAACGTAATATGCAGTGTATCATTGAAAATACCTTCTAATATATCGTAGTTTATCATTGAAAATACCTTATAATATAACGTAATATGCAGTGTATCATTGAAAATACCTTATAATATAACGTAATATGCTGTGTACCATTGAAAATACCTTATAACATATCGTAATTTGTAGTGTATCTTTGAAAATACCTTATAATATAACGTAATATGCAGTGTATCATTGAAAATACCTTATAATATAACGTAATATGCAGTGTATCATTGAAAATACCTTATAATATAACGTAATATGCAGTGTATCATTGAATATACCTTATAATATAACGTAATATGCAGTGTATCATTGAAAATACCTTATAACATATCCTAATATGCAGTGTATCATAGAAAATACCTTATAATATAACGTAATATGCAGTGTATCATTGAAAATACCTTATAATATAACGTAATATGCAGTGTATCATTGAAAATACCTTATAATATAACGTAATATGCAGTGTATCATTGAAAATACCTTATAATATAACGTAATATGCAGTGTATCATTGAAAATACCTTATAACATATCCTAATATGCAGTGTATCATAGAAAATACCTTATAATATAACGTAATATGCAGTGTATCATTGAATATACCTTATAATATAACGTAATATGCAGTGTATCATTGAAAATACCTTATAATATAACGTAATATGCAGTGTATCATTGAAAATACCTTATAATATAACGTAATATGCAGTGTATCATTGAAAATACCTTATATCATATCGTAATATGCAGTGTATCATTGAAAATACCTTATAATATAACGTAATATGCAGTGTATCATAGAAAATACCATGTAATATAACGTAATATACAGTGTATCATTGAAAATACCTTATAATATAACGTAATATGCAGTGTATCATAGAAAATACCATGTAATATAACGTAATATGCAGTGTATCATAGAAAATACCATGTAATATAACGTAATATACAGTGTATCATTGACAATACCTTATAATATAACGTAATATGCAGTGTATCATTGAAAATACCTTATAATATAACGTAATATGCAGTGTATCATTGAAAATACCTTATATCATATCGTAATATGCAGTGTATCATTGAAAATACCTTATAATATAACGTAATATGCAGTTTATCATTGAAAATACCTTATAATATAACGTAATATGCAGTGTATCATAGAAAATACCATGTAATATAACGTAATATACAGTGTATCATTGAAAATACCTTATAATATAACGTAATATGCAGTGTATCATTGAAAATACCTTATAATATAACGTAATATGCAGTGTATCATTGAAAATACCTTATATCATATCGTAATATGCAGTGTATCATTGAAAATACCTTATAATATAACGTAATATGCAGTGTATCATTGAAAATACCTAATAACATATCGTAATTTGTAGTGTATCTTTGAAAATACCTTATAATATAACGTAATATGCAGTGTATCATTGAAAATACCTTATAATATAACGTAATATGCAGTGTATCATAGAAAATACCATGTAATATAACGTAATATGCAGTGTATCATTGAAAATACCTTATAACATATCCTAATATGCAGCGTATCATAGAAAATACCTTATAATATAACGTAATATGCAGTGTATCATTGAAAATACCTTATAATATAACGTAACATGCAGTGTATCATTGAAAATACCTTATAATATAACGTAATATGCAGTGTATCATTGAAAATACCTTATAATATAACGTAATATGCAGTGTATCATTGAAAATACCTTATAATATAACGTAATATGCAGTGTATCATTGAAAATACCTTCTAATATATCGTAGTTTATCATTGAAAATACCTTATAATATAACGTAATATGCAGTGTATCATCGAAAATACCTTATAATATAACGTAATATGCAGTGTATCATTGAATATACCTTATAATATAACGTAATATGCAGTGTATCATTGAAAATAACTTACGATATAACGTAATATGCAGTGTATCATTGAAAATACCTTACGATATAACGTAATATGCAGTGTATCATTGAAAATACCGTATATCATATCGTAATATGCAGTGTATCATTGAAAATACCTTATAATATAACGTAATATGCAGTGTATCATTGAAAATACCTTCTAATATATCGTAGTTTATCATTGAAAATACCTTATAATATAACGTAATATGCAGTGTATCATTGAAAATACCTTATAATATAACGTAATATGCAGTGTACCATTGAAAATACCTTATAACATATCGTAATTTGTAGTGTATCTTTGAAAATACCTTATAATATAACGTAATATGCAGTGTATCATTGAAAATACCTTATAATATAACGTAATATGCAGTGTATCATTGAAAATACCTTATAATATAACGTAATATGCAGTGTATCATTGAATATACCTTATAATATAACGTAATATGCAGTGTATCATTGAAAATACCTTATAACATATCCTAATATGCAGTGTATCATAGAAAATACCTTATAATATAACGTAATATGCAGTGTATCATTGAAAATACCTTATACTATAACGTAATATGCAGTGTATCATTGAAAATACCTTATAATATAACGTAATATGCAGTGTATCATTGAAAATACCTTATAATATAACGTAATATGCAGTGTATCATTGAAAATACCTTATAATATAACGTAATATGCAGTGTATCATAGAAAATACCATGTAATATAACGTAATATACAGTGTATCATTGAAAATACCTTATAATATAACGTAATATGCAGTGTATCATTGAAAATACCTTCTAATATATCGTAGTTTATCATTGAAAATACCTTCTAATATATCGTAGTTTATCATTGAAAATACCTTATAATATAACGTAATATGCAGTGTATCATTGAAAATACCTTATAATATAACGTAATATGCAGTGTATCATTGAAAATACCTTATAATATAACGTAATATGCAGTGTATCATTGAAAATACCTTATAATATAACGTAATATGCAGTGTATCATAGAAAATACCATGTAATATAACGTAATATGCAGTGTATCATTGAAAATACCTTATAACATATCCTAATATGCAGTGTATCATAGAAAATACCTTATAATATAACGTAATATGCAGTGTATCATTGAAAATACCTTATAATATAACGTAATATGCAGTGTATCATTGAAAATACCTTATAATATAACGTAATATGCAGTGTATCATTGAAAATACCTTATAATATAACGTAATATGCAGTGTATCATTGAAAATACCTTATAATATAACGTAATATGCAGTGTATCATTGAAAATACCTTATAACATATCCTAATATGCAGTGTATCATAGAAAATACCTTATAATATAACGTAATATGCAGTGTATCATTGAATATACCTTATAATATAACGTAATATGCAGTGTATCATTGAAAATACCTTATAATATAACGTAATATGCAGTGTATCATTGAAAATACCTTATAATATAACGTAATATGCAGTGTATCATTGAAAATACCTTATATCATATCGTAATATGCAGTGTATCATTGAAAATACCTTATAATATAACGTAATATGCAGTGTATCATAGAAAATACCATGTAATATAACGTAATATACAGTGTATCATTGAAAATACCTTATAATATAACGTAATATGCAGTGTATCATAGAAAATACCATGTAATATAACGTAATATGCAGTGTATCATTGAAAATACCTTATATCATATCGTAATATGCAGTGTATCATTGAAAATACCTTATAATATAACGTAATATGCAGTTTATCATTGAAAATACCTTATAATATATGCAGTGTATCATAGAAAATACCATGTAATATAACGTAATATACAGTGTATCATTGAAAATACCTTATAATATAACGTAATATGCAGTGTATCATTGAAAATACCTTATAATATAACGTAATATGCAGTGTATCATTGAAAATACCTTATATCATATCGTAATATGCAGTGTATCATTGAAAATACCTTATAATATAACGTAATATGCAGTGTACCATTGAAAATACCTTATAACATATCGTAATTTGTAGTGTATCATAGAAAATACCTTATAATATAACGTAATATGCAGTGTATCATTGAAAATACCTTATAATATAACGTAATATGCAGTGTATCATTGAAAATACCTTATAATATAACGTAATATGCAGTGTATCATTGAATATACCTTATAATATAACGTAATATAACGTAATATGCAGTGTATCATAGAAAATACCATGTAATATAACGTAATATACAGTGTATCATTGAAAATACCTTATAATTATAACGTAATATGCAGTGTATCATTGAAAAATACCTTCTAATATATCGTAGTTTATCATTGAAAATACCTTATAATATAACGTAATATGCAGTGTATCATTGAAAATACCTTATAAATATAACGTAATATGCAGTGTAACCATTGAAAATA
>CAKAJI010000359.1:0-35153 GCA_916610255.1 Lasioglossum lativentre
ATATAACGTAATATGCAGTGTATCATTGAAAATACCTTATAATATAACGTAATATGCAGTGTATCATTGAAAATACCTTATAATATAACGTAATATGCAGTGTATCATTGAAAATACCATATATCATATCGTAATATGCAGTGTATCATTGAAAATACCTTATAATATAACGTAATATTCAGTGAATCATTGAAAATACCTTACGATATAACGTAATATGCAGTGTATCATTGAAAATACCTTATATCATATCGTAATATGCAGTGTATCATTGAAAATACCTTATAATATAACGTAATATGCAGTGTATCATTGAAAATACCTTATAATATAACGTAATATGCAGTGTGTCATTGAAAATACCTTATAATATAACGTAATATGCAGTGTATCATTGAAAATACCATATATCATATCGTAATATGCAGTGTATCATTGAAAATACCTTATAATATAACGTAATATTCAGTGAATCATTGAAAATACCTTACGATATAACGTAATATGCAGTGTATCATTGAAAATACCTTATATCATATCGTAATATGCAGTGTATCATTGAAAATACCTTATAATATAACGTAATATGCAGTGTATCATTGAAAATACCTTATAATATAACGTAATATGCAGTGTATCATTGAAAATACCTTATAATATAACGTAACATGCAGTGTATCATTGAAAATACCTTATAATATAACGTAATATGCAGTGTATCATTGAAAATACCTTATAATATAACGTAATATGCAGTGTATCATTGAAAATACCATATATCATATCGTAATATGCAGTGTATCATTGAAAATACCTTATAATATAACGTAATATGCAGTGTATCATTGAAAATACCTTATAACATATCGTAATTTGTAGTGTATCTTTGAAAATACCTTATAATATAACGTAATATGCAGTGTATCATTGAAAATACCGTATAATATCACGTAATATGCAGTGTATCATTGAAAATACCTTCTAATATAACGTAATATGCAGTGTATCATTGAAAATACCTTATAATATAACGTAACATGCAGTGTATCATTGAAAATACCTTATAATATAACGTAATATGCAGTGTATCATTGAAAATACCTTATAATATAACGTAATATGCAGTGTATCATTGAAAATACCATATATCATATCGTAATATGCAGTGTATCATTGAAAATACCTTATAATATAACGTAATATGCAGTGTATCATTGAAAATACCTTATAACATATCGTAATTTGTAGTGTATCTTTGAAAATACCTTATAATATAACGTAATATGCAGTGTATCATTGAAAATACCTTATAATATCACGTAATATGCAGTGTATCATTGAAAATACCTTCTAATATAACGTAATATGCAGTGTATTATTGAAAATACCTTATAACATAACGTAATATGCAGTGTATCATTGAAAATACCTTATAATATAACGTAATATGCAGTGTATCATTGAAAATACCTTATAACATATCGTAATTTGTAGTGTATCTTTGAAAATACCATATAATATAACGTAACATGCAGTGTATCATTGAAAATACCTTATAATATAACGTAATATGCAGTGTATCATTGAAAATACATTCTAATATAACGTAATATGCAGTGTATCATTGAAAATACCTTATATCATATCGTAATATGCAGTGTATCATTGAAAATACCTTATAATATAACGTAATATGCAGTGTATCATTGAAAATACCATATATCATATCGTAATATGCAGTGTATCATTGAAAATACCTTATAATATAACGTAATATTCAGTGAATCATTGAAAATACCTTACGATATAACGTAATATGCAGTGTATCATTGAAAATACCTTATAATATAACGTAATATGCAGTGTATCATTGAAAATACCATATATCATATCGTAATATGCAGTGTATCATTGAAAATACCTTATAATATAACGTAATATGCAGTGTATCATTGATAATACCTTATAACATATCGTAATTTGTAGTGTATCTTTGAAAATACCTTATAATATAACGTAACATGCAGTGTATCATTGAAAATACCTTATAATATAACGTAATATGCAGTGTATCATTGAAAATACATTCTAATATAACGTAATATGCAGTGTATCATTGAAAATACCTTATAATATCACGTAATATGCAGTGTAACATTGAAAATACCTTCTAATACAACGTAATATGCAGTGTATTATTGAAAATACCTTATAATATAACGTAATATGCAGTGTATCATTGAAAATACCTTATAATATAACGTAATATGCAGTGTATCATTGAAAATACGTTATAACATATCGTAATTTGTAGTGTATCTTTGAAAATACCTTATAATATAACGTAACATGCAGTGTATCATTGAAAATACCTTATAATATAACGTAATATGCAGTGTATCATTGAAAATACCTTACGATATAACGTAATATGCAGTGTATCATTGAAAATACCTTATATCATATAGTAATATGCAGTGTATCATTGAAAATACCTTATAATATAACGTAATATTCAGTGAATCATTGAAAATATCTTACGATATAACGTAATATGCAGTGTATCATTGAAAATACCTTATATCATATCGTAATATGCAGTGTATAATTGAAAATGCCTAATAATATAACGTAATATGCAGTGTATCATTGAAAATACCTTATAATATAACGTAATATTCAGTGTATCATTGAAAATACCTTATAATATAACGAAATATGCAGTGTGTCATTGAAAATACCTTATAATATAACGTAATATGCAGTGTATCATTGAAAATACCATATATCATATCGTAATATGCAGTGTATCATTGAAAATACCTTATAATATAACGTAATATTCAGTGAATCATTGAAAATACCTTACGATATAACGTAATATGCAGTGTATCATTGAAAATACCTTATATCATATCGTAATATGCAGTGTATCATTGAAAATACCTTATAATATAACGTAATATGCAGTGTATCATTGAAAATACCTTATAATATAACGTAATATGCAGTGTATCATTGAAAATACCTTATAATATAACGTAACATGCAGTGTATCATTGAAAATACCTTATAATATAACGTAATATGCAGTGTATCATTGAAAATACCTTATAATATAACGTAATATGCAGTGTATCATTGAAAATACCATATATCATATCGTAATATGCAGTGTATCATTGAAAATACCTTATAATATAACGTAATATGCAGTGTATCATTGAAAATACCTTATAATATCACGTAATATGCAGTGTATCATTGAAAATACCTTCTAATATAACGTAATATGCAGTGTATTATTGAAAATACCTTATAATATAACGTAATATGCAGTGTATCATTGAAAATACCTTATAATATAACGTAATATGCAGTGTATCATTGAAAATACCTTATAACATATCGTAATTTGTAGTGTATCTTTGAAAATACCATATAATATAACGTAACATGCAGTGTATCATTGAAAATACCTTATAATATAACGTAATATGCAGTGTATCATTGAAAATACATTCTAATATAACGTAATATGCAGTGTATCATTGAAAATACCTTATATCATATCGTAATATGCAGTGTATCATTGAAAATACCTTATAATATAACGTAATATGCAGTGTATCATTGAAAATACCATATATCATATCGTAATATGCAGTGTATCATTGAAAATACCTTATAATATAACGTAATATTCAGTGAATCATTGAAAATACCTTACGATATAACGTAATATGCAGTGTATCATTGAAAATACCTTATAATATAACGTAATATGCAGTGTATCATTGAAAATACCATATATCATATCGTAATATGCAGTGTATCATTGAAAATACCTTATAATATAACGTAATATGCAGTGTATCATTGAAAATACCTTATAACATATCGTAATTTGTAGTGTATCTTTGAAAATACCTTATAATATAACGTAACATGCAGTGTATCATTGAAAATACCTTATAATATAACGTAATATGCAGTGTATCATTGAAAATACATTCTAATATAACGTAATATGCAGTGTATCATTGAAAATACCTTATAATATCACGTAATATGCAGTGTAACATTGAAAATACCTTCTAATACAACGTAATATGCAGTGTATTATTGAAAATACCTTATAATATAACGTAATATGCAGTGTATCATTGAAAATACCTTATAATATAACGTAATATGCAGTGTATCATTGAAAATACGTTATAACATATCGTAATTTGTAGTGTATCTTTGAAAATACCTTATAATATAACGTAACATGCAGTGTATCATTGAAAATACCTTATAATATAACGTAATATGCAGTGTATCATTGAAAATACCTTCTAATATAACGTAATATGCAGTGTATCATTGAAAATACCTTATAATATAACGTAATATGCAGTGTATCATTGAAAATACCTTCTAATATAACGTAATATGCAGTGTATCATTGAAAATACCTTATAATATAACGTAATATGCAGTGTATCATTGAAAATACCTTATAATATAACGTAATATGCAGTGTTGCGGAGTATGTCTCGACCGATTCGCGATGACTCCACTGCGTATAGCACGTAATGTGCGCCGAATAGATTTCGAAGGACCACCCACACCGAATGTGGGAAAAACTTGTGAGTGCAACAACAGGTTAATTTAAACCTTGAATTTATTAACAAACACACTTAATTGTAATGTAAATCAATATGATGGTACAAAATCCCGTGACAAGGGTAAGATCCCGGTGATCTTGAACTTGAAAAGTCAAGTTGACTTCAAACTGGTCAGAGACGTTCTGACGAGAACCAACCCTCAAGCGCCTTGGGACCGATTCTCCTTCCCTTGCACCCTTATCTGCGTGAAGGGTGGGAGTGAGGGATGGTCCTCCTTTCCGCACGTGGTGAATGGCAAATTTGACAACCGTGCCGAGTGACTCCAGGTCGAAAGTCCGTCGGTACCCGTAAACCGTTACCTTTTCTTCCTGGAAATCACTCGTCGAGGCCACGGTTTATGACACGCCGAAAACCAGGAAACAAAAAACCCTAAAAACGTGCTGCAGAATAATCTAAACATCTGCGTACCAAACGTCGAACGGTTCGACAGACCCAAAAAGGTAATCCCAGTCCGTGTCATAAACCAACCCTAATTGCTAGCCTCGACATGCCGCCCACCTTGAACACGCGTTGCGAGTTCAATATAAGCCCGTCGCAAAAAAAAACAGAAAAACAAAAAAAAAAAACGCATTTCATCCTAAAAGTATACTTATGTCTAAAACGTGTACAATGAATATTAAAATTTACAGTCCGAATCTACACCTTACGATACCTAAACTAAAAGCAACCCGAATTGTTCAATCTTTAACGTTTGCGCCTTGCAACTTTATCTCTGTGATATCTGGTCCAAGTCGTCCTTGATCGGCAGGATACAGAGCTTGACCACTGGCCGCTTCACAATTCCCTCTGCTGTTCTAACTGAAACAACCCGTACCACTCCATCTGCTCCGTGATGCAGATCCACGATTCTGCCCAATCGCCATCGGAGTGGCGGAAGGTTGTCATCCTTGATTACCACCATGGTATCAAGGGTCCAGACGGATGGTGTCTTTGTCCGCCATTTGGATCTTTGCTGCAATTGGTGCAAATATTCCTTGTGCCAACGATCCCAAAAATGCTGGAACATTTGCTGGATAAGTTGAAACCTTCCTAATCGATGGGTGTTGATATCCCGTAAGTCATGCTCAGGCAGTGAACTTAGAGAACCACCGACTAGGAAGTGACCGGGAGTTAATGGTTGGAGATCAGAAGGATCTGTTGAGATGGGAGTTAAAGGACGGGAGTTGAGACATGCTTCAACTTGCGTGACTATTGTACATAGTTCCTCAAACGTGAGACGCTGTTCTCCTATGACACGTCGAAAATGATACTTTACCGCCTTTACCGCGCTCTCCCACAGTCCCCCAAAGTGTGGTGCATGGGGTGGGTTTAAACGCCACTCAATATGTTCGGTACTTAAATAGTTTGCAACCTTTTGTTTGTGATCCTTACTATTTGTTAATGCTTGTAATTCACGCAATTCATTTCGTGCGCCTATGAAATTAGTGCCATTGTCCGAGACAATGCACTGAGGTCGTCCCCTCCGAGAGGTGAACCGCCGTAGACAATTCAAAAATGCCTCGCTACTTAAGTCTATTGCAACCTCTATATGGATTGCTCGAGTTGCAAAACAGACAAAAATACACAAGTAAGATTTTACTGTGACCTTACTCCGAGTTCGTTCCTTAGTGGCAAATGGACCTGCGTAATCAATACCACAGGTACTAAATGGTCGCGCCGGAATTACACGTGCCGCAGGTAAATCGCCCATTATATAATCTAACGTATGTGGTCGCACCCTAAAACATCTCACGCATTTCCTTAAAATGCGCTGTACATTACGTCTACAGGATATCACCCAATACCGTTTCCGTAGTGATGCCATAACCAATTGGCAACCGCCATGTAAAAGTCGCAAATGCTCCGCTCTAATAATTAAGTCTGTGATACGATGACTGCTTGGTAAAATGATCGGATGCTTATTGTCGTACTCTAATTGTGAATTTTGCAACCTGCCGCCCACCCTGATAAGACCGTTCTTATCCAGAAATGGATTGAGACACAACAGAGGACTTGACTTCTTTACTGATGTTTGCCTTTTCAATGCAACTAATTCTTCCGAAAAAGCTTCTTCTTGTATAATTTCTATTATCTTCTGTTCGGAATCCCGTAATTCCTTAATTGTTAAGAATATATCCCTTGCTACCTCTTCGGGAAGCTTGATTTTACGTGTTAGATTGACAAATCTTAAACAATAACCCATTACTCGATGTAAACGAGACCAATCCGAAAACTTATCGATAAAACTGTAGTCCCGAGATGCTATTAATACTGCCACGCGTACTCTTCTTACCTCTGGTACATCAACGGTTCTACCCTTTGTCTTATTCCATTGTGTAGAATTTTGACATAACCATTCTGGACCTGACCACCACAGCGAATTACCGGCCAAAGACGAGGGATTCATTCCGCGAAATAATAAATCCGCCGGATTGTCTTCAGAAACGACATGATACCAATTTTCCGAAACGGTAATCTCTTGAATTTCTGCCACTCTATTGGCAACAAATGTTTTCCATCTGTTTGGTGAACCTTGTATCCAAGCAAGCGTGATCATGGAGTCCGACCAATAAAATTCATTGTTCACCCGAAAATTCAAGGCCGTCCTCACCTTTTCTACTAGACGCGCTAAAAGTAAAGCCCCACATAATTCTAATCGAGGTAATGAAAGGGATTTTAATGGCGCTACCCGAGATTTCGCGCACAATAGCTGAGATACCCAACTACCTGAATCGGTTACCGAACGCAAATAAACGCATGCCCCGTAAGCCCGCTCCGAGGCATCCGCGAAACCATGAAGTTCGCAGGTATGCCGATCTACCACTACCTGACGAGGTATCTGTACCGATTTTATATTTTCGATTTCAGACCGAAATTGAGACCACCGCGTATGCAAATCATGAGACACCGATTCGTCCCACCCCAATTTTAATTGCCATAGCTCCTGCATTAAAATTTTTGCACGTACTATTACCGGCCCGATTAAACCCAAAGGGTCAAAAATTTGCGCAATTTCCGAGAGTATGATGCGCTTCGTGATACGAGAGTGCTTAAATGATTTTGACGAGTAATACAGACGATCTTCCGTTGCCATCCACAACAACCCCAGAGTTTTTTGATCTTTCTCTGCGATTATTTTTCCTTCATGAGAATCCCTTGAGGATTCTTCGAGAATTGCCCGACAGTTTGACGCCCATTTCCGTAAATGAAAACCTACTTTTGATAGAATATCACTGATCTCTTTTTTCAACGTGACCGCTTCTGCAATTGTATCCGTACCGGTTAAAAGATCATCGACATAAAAATCGTTTATGATTATATCGCTGACTTTTGGATTGCTTTGAGCACAATCAAGTCCGACCTGTTTCAATACTCTAGTTGCCAAAAACGGGGCTGACGCTGTGCCGTACGTTACAGTATCTAATTGAAAAACTTCTATAGGTAATTCTGGATTCAATCGCCATACAATTTGCTGGAATCTCCTATCCTCAGGGTGTACGAGAATTTGCCTGTACATTTTCTCGATGTCCGCAGATAACACGTACTTGTGACAACGAAACTTGACCAGAATAGAAAATAAATCATTTTGTACAGTTGGCCCTATCAATTGTGTATCATTCAATGACAATCCCGTAGATGATTTTGCAGAACCATCGAATACTACCCGAACCTTAGTTGTGGTACTGGTCTCCTTCGTGACGGCATGGTGAGGTAGATAAAACGCACAGTCTATGTCTGAGCTACATTTCGAAATTCTAGTCATATGACCCAACCCCTTGTACTCTTCCATAAATTTGAGGTATTCTACTTTTAATTCGGGGTTCTTTACTAATCTTTTTTCAAGCGAACGTAACCGACGTTCAGCTTGATCCCGCGATGTTCCTAAATCGTTTACGTGATCTTTAAATGGGATTCTCACGACGTAACGACCCGTGTCGTCACGCTGTGTAGTAGTTTGAAAGTATTTTTCACATTCGTCATCCGTAATGCCCTTACTATTTCCTATTTCCTCAATATGCCAAAACTTCTCTAATTGATCATATAAAACTGCGTTCGTCGCTATGTGGCACCTAGTAGCTTCGCACCCCTTTTCAGTTGGCCAGGTCAACTGACCCCCGAGAACCCAACCGAACCTTGTTTTTTGCCAAATTAAGCCAGAGCCCGCCGTGTGTTGTCCGATGCACAATAACCTCCAGAACAATCCAGCCCCAATAAGCATGTCTATGCGATCACATTTATTAAAATAAGGATCTGCTAACTTAATGTTTGCAGGGATCGGAATCATTATCCTCTCTAGAGGAACTTTCGGCATATCCGAAGTAATACCATCCATTACCAAACAATCAACAGTAGTCCGGAAGCTGTTGTGTTGAGAGCCTATTTCGACATTGGTTCTTTCGCGAATTGTGTTGGAAGATTGACCCACTGCCAAAACCTGTGTATTTACACTAGTACCTGACATGCCGATTTTATTACAAAATTGCTTGGTTATGAAATTAACTTGCGACCCAGAATCTAATAATGCCCTACAGTCCCATATTTTTCCAGTTTTATCCCTTACATGTATAATGGCGGTCGATAAAACTGTGAAACACTGAGAATCATTCGCGACGTTAGCTACGCAGGACGTTGGTCCCGAATCCGAAATTACAATCGAGTTTGATCCGTCAGGTTGTTGGTCAATTGCATGTTTATCTGCTTGTACATAATCCCTGTGAAGTAACGAATGGTGCTTTCTATCGCAGACTTGACATCCGCCCCGTGAACAATTTGCAACCCCATGACCCGTTTCTAAACAATTATAGCACCGGTTGCCCCGTTGGACTATTTCCCTTTTCTCATGAATTTTTAATTTCTTAAATGCATTGCATCTATACAGTGCATGTCCCCCCTGACATACAGGACACCGCGTATGTTCGGTTGCTATCTGAGACGTCGGTCTCCCGAATCTTTGACCGTTCGTAGGCTGTGGCCGCCGGTCAACCCTATCCGTTGCTGGTTGAGAACGCGCAATACTCCCTAAATACCTTGCCCGTTCTTCAAGAAACTTCGTGAACCCTTTGTATGATTCTTTGTCGGAAGAACGTGACATCTGTTTCTCCCATTCTCTTAATGTAATACCATCTAATTTCTTTGATAATATGGAAACTACAATGAAATCCCATGATTGGACCGGTTCCCCTAATGCCTTTAGAGCAGACATATGATTGTTTGCATCATCAATAAATTCTTGCAACGCTCCCTGGCCATGTCTATGAATCGGTGTTAAATTTAGCAGTGCATCCATGTGATGCCGACGTAGGGCCATCGGATCTTCGTACCGAGCAGTCAAAGTTTCCCATGCTAATTTATAATTAGCGTTTGAAGTGCCGAATGACTTCACAACGCGCGCTGCCGAACCCTTCAGGGTAGAGTTCAAGTAATGGAACTTTTGTATGTCCGAAATGGAATCGCTTGTATGAATTAATGCCACAAATGTATCTCGATATCTTATCCAATCACTATAGTTTCCGTCAAACGATGGCAACTGAATAAACGGTAATTTAAAATCAACCTGTGACGTAGATGTATTTAGTTCCTCTGTAAAAACCGATGCTATGCCTGGTAAACTGGACGAGTGCGTCCGCGATTTCACAAATTTTTCCACTTCGGCAATTAATTCAAAATATGTGTTTTCGAACTGATCACGCTCTAATTCATGCTCGGCCGCCGCATCTGTATGTAATACTATCGCCTCAATTTGTTCCTGACATTTACAAAATCCATCCAACAGATTGAGATTGGCTTCCAGCCGCTTCTGGAGAGCCCCGATTGAACAAGAGTCCCGCGACTCCGAGAAAAATCGCTTAAAACGCGTCAAACTCGCCTTGACCAAACCGCGATCCTTAACTAATTGTTTCAAATCCGCACTCATTCTAACCCGTAATAGTCACAACAAGTCAAATATGTTTTAATTGCTTACGGAAAGGTAGAGGATGCTGTAGGAATCGGTGGTACTCGGTCGAAAGTCCTGTAGTAATTCCTCTGCCGTCCGTGAGTATGGTAGATTGAATGCCGTCCGCTTCGTGGATTGAGAACAGCTTGTCCTTGTCACACGGCTGTCCACTTGTCCAAGAAATAGTGCTGTTGCTGTATGCCTGTGTTCCTTTGACTTCCCGTAGAAGTTGTCCAATGAACGTGATGTTGATCAGCGTCCAGGTTGTTACTTTCCTTCAGTGGTGATCTCCTTAAGTCGATATATCCGGCTCGAAGGACCAAATGTTGCGGAGTATGTCTCGACCGATTCGCGATGACTCCACTGCGTATAGCACGTAATGTGCGCCGAATAGATTTCGAAGGACCACCCACACCGAATGTGGGAAAAACTTGTGAGTGCAACAACAGGTTAATTTAAACCTTGAATTTATTAACAAACACACTTAATTGTATTGTAAATCAATATGATGGTACAAAATCCCGTGACAAGGGTAAGATCCCGGTGATCTTGAACTTGAAAAGTCAAGTTGACTTCAAACTGGTCAGAGACGTTCTGACGAGAACCAACCCTCAAGCGCCTTGGGACCGATTCCCCTTCCCTTGCACCCTTATCTGCGTGAAGGGTGGGAGTGAGGGATGGTCCTCCTTTCCGCACGTGGTGAATGGCAAATTTGACAACCGTGCCGAGTGACTCCAGGTCGAAAGTCCGTCGGTACCCGTAAACCGTTACCTTTTCTTCCTGGAAATCACTCGTCGAGGCCACGGTTATATGACACGCCGAAAACCAGGAAACAAAAAACCCTAAAAACGTGCTGCAGAATAATCTAAACATCTGCGTACCAAACGTCGAACGGTTCGACAGACCCAAAAAGGTAATCCCAGTCCGTGTCATAAACCAACCCTAATTGCTAGCCTCGACATGCAGTGTATCATTGAAAATACCTTACGATATAACGTAATATGCAGTGTATCATTGAAAATACCTTATAACATAACCTAATATGCAGTGTATCATTGAAAATACCTTATAATATAACGAAATATGCAGTGTATCATTGAAAATACCATATAATATAACGTAACATGCAGTGTATCATTGAAAATACCTTATAATATAACGTAATATGCAGTGTATCATTGTAAATACATTCTAATATAACGTAATATGCAGTGTATCATTGAAAATACCTTATAATATAACGTAATATGCAGTGTATCATTGAAAATACCTTCTAATATAACGTAATATGCAGTGTATCTTTGAAAATACCTTATAATATAACGTAATATACAGTGTATCATTGAAAATACCATATATCATATCGTAATATGCAGTGTATCATTGAAAATACCTTATAATATAACGTAATATGCAGTGTATCATTGAAAATACCTTATAACATATCGTAATATGCAGTGTATCATTGAAAATACCTTCTAATATAACGTAATATGCAGTGTATTATTGAAAATACCTTATAATATAACGTAATATGCAGTGTATCATTGAAAATACCTTATAATATAACGTAATATGCAGTGTATCATTGAAAATACCTTATAACATATCGTAATTTGTAGTGTATCTTTGAAAATACCATATAATATAACGTAACATGCAGTGTATCATTGAAAATACCTTATAATATAACGTAATATGCAGTGTATCATTGAAAATACATTCTAATATAACGTAATATGCAGTGTATCATTGAAAATACCTTATAATATAACGTAATATGCAGTGTATCATTGAAAATACCTTCTAATATAACGTAATATGCAGTGTATCATTGAAAATACCTTATAATATAACGTAATATGCAGTGTATCATTGAAAATACCTTATAATATAACGTAATATGCAGTGTATCATTGAAAATACCTTACGATATAACGTAATATGCAGTGTATCATTGAAAATACCTTATATCATATCGTAATATGCAGTGTATCATTGAAAATACCTTATAATATAACGTAATATGCAGTGTATCATTGAAAATACCATATATCATATCGTAATATGCAGTGTATCATTGAAAATACCTTATAATATAACGTAATATGCAGTGTATCATTGAAAATACCTTATAACATATCGTAATTTGTAGTGTATCTTTGAAAATACCTTATAATATAACGTAATATGCAGTGTATCATTGAAAATACCATATATCATATCGTAATATGCAGTGTATCATTGAAAATACCTTATAATATAACGTAATATGCAGTGTATCATTGAAAATACCTTATAACATATCGTAATATGCAGTGTATCATTGAAAATACCTTATAATATAACGTAATATGCAGTGTATCATTGAAAATACCTTATAATATAACGTAATATGCAGTGTATCATTGAAAATACCTTACGATATAACGTAATATGCAGTGTATCATTGAAAATACCATATATCATATCGTAATATGCAGTGTATCATTGAAAATACCTTATAATATAACGTAATATGCAGTGTATCATTGAAAATACCTTATAACATATCGTAATATGCAGTGTATCATTGAAAATACCTTCTAATATAACGTAATATGCAGTGTATTATTGAAAATACCTTATAATATAACGTAATATGCAGTGTATCATTGAAAATACCTTATAATATAACGTAATATGCAGTGTATCATTGAAAATACCTTATAACATATCGTAATTTGTAGTGTATCTTTGAAAATACCATATAATATAACGTAACATGCAGTGTATCATTGAAAATACCTTATAATATAACGTAACATGCAGTGTATCATTGTAAATACATTCTAATATAACGTAATATGCAGTGTATCATTGAAAATACCTTATAATATAACGTAATATGCAGTGTATCATTGAAAATACCTTCTAATATAACGTAATATGCAGTGTATCATTGAAAATACCTTATAATATAACGTAATATGCAGTGTATCATTGAAAATACCTTATAATATAACGTAATATGCAGTGTATCATTGAAAATACCTTACGATATAACGTAATATGCAGTGTATCATTGAAAATACCTTATATCATATCGTAATATGCAGTGTATCATTGAAAATACCTTATAATATAACGTAATATGCAGTGTATCATTGAAAATACCATATATCATATCGTAATATGCAGTGTATCATTGAAAATACCTTATAATATAACGTAATATGCAGTGTATCATTGAAAATACCTTATAACATATCGTAATTTGTAGTGTATCTTTGAAAATACCTTATAATATAACGTAATATACAGTGTATCATTGAAAATACCATATATCATATCGTAATATGCAGTGTATCATTGAAAATACCTTATAATATAACGTAATATGCAGTGTATCATTGAAAATACCTTATAACATATCGTAATATGCAGTGTATCATTGAAAATACCTTATAATATAACGTAATATGCAGTGTATCATTGAAAATACCTTATAATATAACGTAATATGCAGTGTATCATTGAAAATACCTTACGATATAACGTAATATGCAGTGTATCATTGAAAATACCATATATCATATCGTAATATGCAGTGTATCATTGAAAATACCTTATAATATAACGTAATATGCAGTGTATCATTGAAAATACCTTATAACATATCGTAATTTGTAGTGTATCTTTGAAAATACCTTATAATATAACGTAATATGCAGTGTATCATTGAAAATACCTTATAATATAACGTAATATGCAGTATATCATTGAAAATACCTTCTAATATAACGTAATATGCAGTGTATCATTGAAAATACCTTATAATATAACGTAATATGCAGTGTATCATTGAAAATACCTTATAACATATCGTAATTTGTAGTGTATCTTTGAAAATACCTTATAATATAACGTAACATGCAGTGTATCATTGAAAATACCTTATAATATAACGTAATATGCAGTGTATCATTGAAAATACCTTATAATATCACGGTAATATGCAGTGTATCATTGAAAATACCTTCTAATATAACGTAATATGCAGTGTATTATTGAAAATACCTTATAATATAACGTAATATGCAGTGTATCATTGAAAATACCTTATAATATAACGTAATATGCAGTGTATCATTGAAAATACCTTATAATATATGGTAATTTGTAGTGTATCAATGAAAATACCTTATAATATAACGTAATATACAGTGTATCATTGAAAATACCTTATAATATACCATAATATGCAGTTTATCATTGAAAATACCTTATAATATAACGTAATATACAGTGTATCATTGAAAACACCTTATAATATAACGTAATATGCAGTGTATCATTGAAAATACCTTATGATATATCGTAATTTGTAGTGAATCAATGAAAATACCTTATAATATAACGTAATATGCAGTGTATCATTGAAAACACCTTATAATATAACGTAATATGCAGTGTATCATTGAAAATACCTTATAATATAACGTAATATGCAGTGTATCATTGAAAATACCTTATGATATAACGTCATATGCAGTGTATCATTGAAAATACCTTATAATATATGGTAATTTGTAGTGTATCAATGAAAATACCTTATAATATAACGTAATATACAGTGTATCATTGAAAATACCTTATAATATAACGTAATATGCAGTGTATCATTGAAAATACCTTATAATATATCGTAATATGCAGTGTATCATTGAAAATACCTTATAATATAACGTAATATGCAGTGTATCATTGAACATACCTTATAATATAACGTAATATGCAGTGTATCATTGAAAACACCTTATAATATATTGTAATTTGTAGTGTATCAATGAAAATACCTTATAATATAACGTAATATGCAGTGTATCATTGAAAATACCTTATAATATAACGTAATATGCAGTGTATCATTGAAAATACATTCTAATATAACGTAATATGCAGTGTATCATTGAAAATACCTTATAATATAACGTAATATGCAGTGTATCATTGAAAATACCTTCTAATATAACGTAATATGCAGTGTATCATTGAAAATACCTTATAATATAACGTAATATGCAGTGTATCATTGAAAATACCTTATAATATAACGTAATATGCAGTGTATCATTGAAAATACCTTACGATATAACGTAATATGCAGTGTATCATTGAAAATACCATATATCATATCGTAATATGCAGTGTATCATTGAAAATACCTTATAATATAACGTAATATGCAGTGTATCATTGAAAATACCTTATAACATATCGTAATTTGTAGTGTATCTTTGAAAATACCTTATAATATAACGTAATATGCAGTGTATCATTGAAAATACCTTATAATATAACGTAATATGCAGTATATCATTGAAAATACCTTCTAATATAACGTAATATGCAGTGTATCATTGAAAATACCTTATAATATAACGTAATATGCAGTGTATCATTGAAAATACCTTATAACATATCGTAATTTGTAGTGTATCTTTGAAAATACCTTATAATATAACGTAACATGCAGTGTATCATTGAAAATACCTTATAATATAACGTAATATGCAGTGTATCATTGAAAATACCTTATAATATCACGGTAATATGCAGTGTATCATTGAAAATACCTTCTAATATAACGTAATATGCAGTGTATTATTGAAAATACCTTATAATATAACGTAATATGCAGTGTATCATTGAAAATACCTTATAATATAACGTAATATGCAGTGTATCATTGAAAATACCTTATAATATATGGTAATTTGTAGTGTATCAATGAAAATACCTTATAATATAACGTAATATACAGTGTATCATTGAAAATACCTTATAATATACCATAATATGCAGTTTATCATTGAAAATACCTTATAATATAACGTAATATACAGTGTATCATTGAAAACACCTTATAATATAACGTAATATGCAGTGTATCATTGAAAATACCTTATGATATATCGTAATTTGTAGTGAATCAATGAAAATACCTTATAATATAACGTAATATGCAGTGTATCATTGAAAACACCTTATAATATAACGTAATATGCAGTGTATCATTGAAAACACCTTATAATATAACGTAATATGCAGTGTATCATTGAAAATACCATATAATATATCGTCATATGCAGTGTATCATTGAAAATACCTTATAATATATGGTAATTTGTAGTGTATCAATGAAAATACCTTATAATATAACGTAATATACAGTGTATCATTGAAAATACCTTATAATATAACGTAATATGCAGTGTATCATTGAAAATACCTTATAATATATCGTAATATGCAGTGTATCATTGAAAATACCTTATAATATAACGTAATATGCAGTGTATCATTGAAAATACCTTATAATATAACGTAATATGCAGTGTATCATTGAAAACACCTTATAATATATTGTAATTTGTAGTGTATCAATGAAAATACCTTATAATATAACGTAACATGCAGTGTATCATTGAAAATACCTTATAATATAACGTAATATGCAGTGTATCATTGAAAATACATTCTAATATAACGTAATATGCAGTGTATCATTGAAAATACCTTATAATATAACGTAATATGCAGTGTATCATTGAAAATACCTTCTAATATAACGTAATATGCAGTGTATCATTGAAAATACCTTATAATATAACGTAATATGCAGTGTATCATTGAAAATACCTTATAATATAACGTAATATGCAGTGTATCATTGAAAATACCTTACGATATAACGTAATATGCAGTGTATCATTGAAAATACCATATATCATATCGTAATATGCAGTGTATCATTGAAAATACCTTATAATATAACGTAATATGCAGTGTATCATTGAAAATACCTTATAACATATCGTAATTTGTAGTGTATCTTTGAAAATACCTTATAATATAACGTAATATGCAGTGTATCATTGAAAATACCTTATAATATAACGTAATATGCAGTGTATCATTGAAAATACCTTCTAATATAACGTAATATGCAGTGTATCATTGAAAATACCTTATAATATAACGTAATATGCAGTGTATCATTGAAAATACCTTATAACATATCGTAATTTGTAGTGTATCTTTGAAAATACCTTATAATATAACGTAACATGCAGTGTATCATTGAAAATACCTTATAATATAACGTAATATGCAGTGTATCATTGAAAATACCTTATAATATCACGGTAATATGCAGTGTATCATTGAAAATACCTTCTAATATAACGTAATATGCAGTGTATTATTGAAAATACCTTATAATATAACGTAATATGCAGTGTATCATTGAAAATACCTTATAATATAACGTAATATGCAGTGTATCATTGAAAATACCTTATAATATATGGTAATTTGTAGTGTATCAATGAAAATACCTTATAATATAACGTAATATACAGTGAATCATTGAAAATACCTTATAATATACCATAATATGCAGTTTATCATTGAAAATACCTTATAATATAACGTAATATACAGTGTATCATTGAAACCACCTTATAATATAACGTAATATGCAGTGTATCATTGAAAATACCTTATGATATATCGTAATTTGTAGTGAATCAATGAAAATACCTTATAATATAACGTAATATGCAGTGTATCATTGAAAACACCTTATAATATAACGTAATATGCAGTGTATCATTGAAAATACCTTATAATATAACGTAATATGCAGTGTATCATTGAAAATACCTTATGATATAACGTCATATGCAGTGTATCATTGAAAATACCTTATAATATATGGTAATTTGTAGTGTATCAATGAAAATACCTTATAATATAACGTAATATACAGTGTATCATTGAAAATACCTTATAATATAACGTAATATGCAGTGTATCATTGAAAATACCTTATAATATATCGTAATATGCAGTGTATCATTGAAAATACCTTATAATATAACGTAATATGCAGTGTATCATTGAAAATACCTTATAATATAACGTAATATGCAGTGTATCATTGAAAACACCTTATAATATATTGTAATTTGTAGTGTATCAATGAAAATACCTTATAATATAACGTAACATGCAGTGTATCATTGAAAATACCTTATAATATAACGTAATATGCAGTGTATCATTGAAAATACATTCTAATATAACGTAATATGCAGTGTATCATTGAAAATACCTTATAATATAACGTAATATGCAGTGTATCATTGAAAATACCTTCTAATATAACGTAATATGCAGTGTATCATTGAAAATACCTTATAATATAACGTAATATGCAGTGTATCATTGAAAATACCTTATAATATAACGTAATATGCAGTGTATCATTGAAAATACCTTACGATATAACGTAATATGCAGTGTATCATTGAAAATACCTTATATCATATCGTAATATGCAGTGTATCATTGAAAATACCTTATAATATAACGTAATATGCAGTGTATCATTGAAAATACCATATATCATATCGTAATATGCAGTGTATCATTGAAAATACCTTATAATATAACGTAATATGCAGTGTATCATTGAAAATACCTTATAACATATCGTAATTTGTAGTGTATCTTTGAAAATACCTTATAATATAACGTAATATGCAGTGTATCATTGAAAATACCATATATCATATCGTAATATGCAGTGTATCATTGAAAATACCTTATAATATAACGTAATATGCAGTGTATTATTGAAAATACCTTATAATATAACGTAATATGCAGTGTATCATTGAAAATACCTTATAACATATCGTAATTTGTAGTGTATCATTGAAAATACCTTATGATATAACGTAATATGCAGTGAATCATGGAAAATACCTTATTATATATGGTAATTTGTAGTGAATCAATGAAAATACCTTATAATATAACGTAATATACAGTGTATCATTGAAAATACCTTATAATATACCATAATATGCAGTTTATCATTGAAAATACCTTATAATATAACGTAATATACAGTGTATCATTGAAAACACCTTATAATATAACGTAATATGCAGTGTATCATTGAAAATACCTTATGATATATCGTAATTTGTAGTGAATCAATGAAAATACCTTATAATATAACGTAATATGCAGTGTATCATTGAAAACACCTTATAATATAACGTAATATGCAGTGTATCATTGAAAACACCTTATAATATAACGTAATATGCAGTGTATCATTGAAAATACCTTATTATATAACGTCATATGCAGTGTATCATTGAAAATACCTTATAATATATGGTAATTTGTAGTGTATCAATGAAAATACCTTATAATATAACGTAATATACAGTGTATCATTGAAAATACCTTATAATATAACGTAATATACAGTGTATCATTGAAAATACATTATAATAAAACGTAATATGCAGTGTATCATTGAAAATACCTTATGATATAACGTAATATGCAGTGAATCATTGAAAATACCTTATAATATATGGTAATTTGTAGTGTATCAATGAAAATACCTTATAATATAACGTAATATGCAGTGTATCATTGCAAATACCTTATAATATATAGTATTTTACCATTGAAAATACCTTATATTATAACGTAATATGCAGTGTATCATTGAAAATACCTTATAATATATAGTAGTTTATCATTGAAAATACCATATAATATACAGTAGTTTATCATTGAAAATACCATATAATATACAGTAGTTTATCATTGAAAATACCGTATAATATAACGTAATATACAGTGTATCATTGAAAACACCTTATAATATAACGTAATATGCAGTGTATCATTGAAAATGCCTTATAATATAACGTAATATGCAGTGTATCATTGAAAATACCTTATAATATATAGTAGTTTATCATTGAAAATACCTTATAATATATAGTAGTTTATCATTGAAAATACCATATAATATACAGTAGTTTATCATTGAAAATACCTTATAATATAACGTAATATGCAGTGTATCATTGAAAATACATTATAATATATAGTAGTTTATCATTGAAAATACCATATAATATACAGTAGTATATCATTGAAAATACCATATAATATACAGTAGTTTATCATTGAAAATACCTTATGATATAACGTAATATGCAGTGAATCATGGAAAATACCTTATAATATATGGTAATTTGTAGTGTATCAATGAAAATACCTTATAATATAACGTAATATGCAGTGTATCATTGCAAATACCTTATAATATATAGTATTTTACCATTGAAAATACCTTATAATATAACGTAATATGCAGTGTATCATTGAAAACACCTTATAATATAACGTAATATGCAGTGTATCATTGAAAATACCTTATGATATAACGTAATATGCAGTGAATCATGGAAAATACCTTATAATATATGGTAATTTGTAGTGTATCAATGAAAATACCTTATAATATAACGTAATATGCAGTGTATCATTGCAAATACCTTATAATATATAGTATTTTACCATTGAAAATACCTTATAATATAACGTAATATGCAGTGTATCATTGAAAACACCTTATAATATAACGTAATATGCAGTGTATCATTGAAAATACCTTATGATATAACGTAATATGCAGTGAATCATGGAAAATACCTTATAATATATGGTAATTTGTAGTGTATCAATGAAAATACCTTATAATATAACGTAATATGCAGTGTATCATTGCAAATACCTTATAATATATGGTAATTTGTAGTGAATCAATGAAAATACCTTATAATATAACGTAATATGCAGTGTATCATTGAAAATACCTTATAATATAACGTAATATGCAGTGTATCATGGAACATACCTTATAATATATAGTAGTCTACCATTGAAAACACCTTATAATATAACGTAATATACAGTGTATCATTGAAAATACCTTTTAATATAACGTAATATGCAGTGTATCATTGAAAATACCTTATAATATATGGTAATTTGTAGTGTATCAATGAAAATACCTTATAATATAACGTAATATGCAGTGTATCATTGAAAATACCTTATAATATATAGTAGTTTATAATTGAAAATACCTTATAATATAACGTTATATGCAGTGTATCATTGAAAACACCTTATAATATAACGTAATATGCAGTGTATCATGGAACATACCTTATAATATATAGTAGTCTACCATTGAAAACACCTTATAATATAACGTAATATACAGTGTATCATTGAAAATACCTTATGATATAACGTAATATGCAGTGAATCATGGAAAATACCTTATAATATGTGGTAATTTGTAGTGTATCAATGAAAATACCTTATAATATAACGTAATATGCAGTGTATCATTGAAAATACCTTATAATATATGGTAATTTGTAGTGTATCAATGAAAATACCTTATAATATAACGTAATATAGAGTGTATCATTGAAAATACCATATAATATATAGTAGTTTATAATTGAAAATACCTTATAATATAACGTTATATGCAGTGTATCATTGAAAACACCTTATAATATAACGTAATATGCAGTGTATCATTGAAAACACCTTATAATATAACGTAATATGCAGTGTATCATTGAAAATACCTTATTATATAACGTCATATGCAGTGTATCATTGAAAATACCTTATAATATATGGTAATTTGTAGTGTATCAATGAAAATACCTTATAATATAACGTAATATACAGTGTATCATTGAAAATACCTTATAATATAACGTAATATACAGTGTATCATTGAAAATACATTATAATAAAACGTAATATGCAGTGTATCATTGAAAATACCTTATGATATAACGTAATATGCAGTGAATCATGGAAAATACCTTATAACATATGGTAATTTGTAGTGTATCAATGAAAATACCTTATAATATAACGTAATATGCAGTGTATCATTGCAAATACCTTATAATATATAGTATTTTACCATTGAAAATACCTTACGATATAACGTAATATGCAGTGTATCATTGAAAATACCTTATAATATATAGTAGTTTATCATTGAAAATACCATATAATATACAGTAGTTTATCATTGAAAATACCATATAATATACAGTAGTTTATCATTGAAAATACCTTATAATATAACGTAATATACAGTGTATCATTGAAAACACCTTATAATATAACGTAATATGCAGTGTATCATTGAAAATGCCTTATAATATAACGTAATATGCAGTGTATCATTGAAAATACCTTATAATATATAGTAGTTTATCATTGAAAATACCATATAATATACAGTAGTTTATCATTGAAAATACCATATAATATACAGTAGTTTATCATTGAAAATACCTTATAATATAACGTAATATGCAGTGTATCATTGAAAATACATTATAATATATAGTAGTTTATCATTGAAAATACCATATAATATACAGTAGTATATCATTGAAAATACCATATAATATACAGTAGTTTATCATTGAAAATACCTTATAATATAACGTAATATGCAGTGTATCATTGAAAACACCTTATAATATAACGTAATATGCAGTGTATCATTGAAAATACCTTATGATATAACGTAATATGCAGTGAATCATGGAAAATACCTTATAATATATGGTAATTTGTAGTGTATCAATGAAAATACCTTATAATATAACGTAATATGCAGTGTATCATTGCAAATACCTTATAATATATAGTATTTTACCATTGAAAATACCTTATAATATAACGTAATATGCAGTGTATCATTGAAAACACCTTATAATATAACGTAATATGCAGTGTATCATTGAAAATACCTTATGATATAACGTAATATGCAGTGTATCATTGAAAATACCTTATAATATATGGTAATTTGTAGTGTATCAATGAAAATACCTTATAATATAACGTAATATGCAGTGTATCATTGAAAATACCTTATAATATATGGTAATTTGTAGTGAATCAATGAAAATACCTTATAATATAACGTAATATGCAGTGTATCATTGAAAATACCTTATAATATAACGTAATATGCAGTGTATCATGGAACATACCTTATAATATATAGTAGTCTACCATTGAAAACACCTTATAATATAACGTAATATACAGTGTATCATTGAAAATACCTTTTAATATAACGTAATATGCAGTGTATCATTGAAAATACCTTATAATATATGGTAATTTGTAGTGTATCAATGAAAATACCTTATAATATAACGTAATATAGAGTGTATCATTGAAAATACCATATAATATATAGTAGTTTATAATTGAAAATACCTTATAATATAACGTTATATGCAGTGTATCATTGAAAACACCTTATAATATAACGTAATATGCAGTGTATCATGGAACATACCTTATAATATATAGTAGTCTACCATTGAAAACACCTTATAATATAACGTAATATACAGTGTATCATTGAAAATACCTTATGATATAACGTAATATGCAGTGAATCATGGAAAATACCTTATAATATGTGGTAATTTGTAGTGTATCAATGAAAATACCTTATAATATAACGTAATATGCAGTGTATCATTGAAAATACCTTATAATATATGGTAATTTGTAGTGTATCAATGAAAATACCTTATAATATAACGTAATATAGAGTGTATCATTGAAAATACCATATAATATATAGTAGTTTATAATTGAAAATACCTTATAATATAACGTTATATGCAGTGTATCATTGAAAACACCTTATAATATAACGTAATATGCAGTGTATCATTGAAAATACCTTATGATATAACGTCATATGCAGTTTATCATTGAAAATACCTTATAATATAACGTAATATGCAGTGTACCATTGAAAATACCTTATAATATAACGTAATATGCAGTGTATCATTGAAAATACCTTATAATATAACGTTATATGCAGTGTATCATTGAAAACACCTTATAATATAACGTAATATGCAGTGTATCATTGAAAATACCTTATGATATAACGTCATATGCAGTTTATCATTGAAAATACCTTATAATATAACGTAATATGCAGTGTACCATTGAAAATACCTTATGATATAACGTAATATGCAGTGTATCATTGCAAATACCTTATAATATATGGTAATTTGTAGTGAATCAATGAAAATACCTTATAATATAACGTAATATGCAGTGTATCATTGAAAATACCTTATAATATAACGTAATATGCAGTGTATCATGGAACATACCTTATAATATATAGTAGTCTACCATTGAAAACACCTTATAATATAACGTAATATACAGTGTATCATTGAAAATACCTTTTAATATAACGTAATATGCAGTGTATCATTGAAAATACCTTATAATATATGGTAATTTGTAGTGTATCAATGAAAATACCTTATAATATAACGTAATATAGAGTGTATCATTGAAAATACCATATAATATATAGTAGTTTATAATTGAAAATACCTTATAATATAACGTTATATGCAGTGTATCATTGAAAACACCTTATAATATAACGTAATATGCAGTGTATCATTGAAAATACCTTATGATATAACGTAATATGCAGTGTATCATTGAAAATACCTTATAATATATGGTCATTTGTAGTGTATCAATGAAAATACCTTATAATATAACGTAATATGCAGTGTATCATTGAAAACACCTTATAATATAACGTAATCTGCAGTGTATCATTGAAAACACCTTATAATATATAGTAGTTTACCATTGAAAATACCTTATAATATAACGTAATATGCAGTGTATCATTGAAAATACCTTATAATATATGGTAATTTGTAGTGTATCAATGAAAATACCTTATAATATAACGTAATATGCAGTGTATCATTGAAAATACCTTATAATATAACGTAATATGCAGTGTATCATTGAAAATACCTTATAATATAACGTAATATGCAGTGTATCATTGAAAATACCTTATAATATAACGTAATATGCAGTGTATCATGGAACATACCTTATAATATATAGTAGTCTACCATTGAAAACACCTTATAATATAACGTAATATACAGTTTATCATTGAAAATACCTTATGATATAACGTAATATGCAGTGAATCATGGAAAATACCTTATAATATGTGGTAATTTGTAGTGTATCAATGAAAATACCTTATAATATAACGTAATATGCAGTGTATCATTGAAAATACCTTATAATATATGGTAATTTGTAGTGTATCAATGAAAATACCTTATAATATAACGTAATATAGAGTGTATCATTGAAAATACCATATAATATATAGTAGTTTATAATTGAAAATACCTTATAATATAACGTTATATGCAGTGTATCATTGAAAACACCTTATAATATAACGTAATATGCAGTGTATCATTGAAAATACCTTATGATATAACGTCATATGCAGTTTATCATTGAAAATACCTTATAATATAACGTAATATGCAGTGTACCATTGAAAATACCTTATAATATAACGTAATATGCAGTGTATCATTGAAAATTCCTTATAATATAACGTTATATGCAGTGTATCATTGAAAACACCTTATAATATAACGTAATATGCAGTGTATCATTGAAAATACCTTATGATATAACGTCATATGCAGTTTATCATTGAAAATACCTTATAATATAACGTAATATGCAGTGTACCATTGAAAATACCTTATGATATAACGTCATATGCAGTTTATCATTGAAAATACCTTATAATATAACGTAATATGCAGTGTATCATTCAACATACCTTATAATATAACGTAATATGCAGTGTATCATTGAAAATACCTTATGATATAACGTAATATGCAGTGAATCATGGAAAATACCTTATTATATATGGTAATTTGTAGTGAATCAATGAAAATACCTTATAATATAACGTAATATGCAGTGTATCATTGAAAATACCTTATAATATAACGTAATATGCAGTGTATCATTGAAAATACCTTATGATATAACGTCATATGCAGTTTATCATTGAAAATACCTTATAATATAACGTAATATGCAGTGTATCATTGAACATACCTTATAATATAACGTAATATGCAGTGTATCATTGAAAATACCTTATGATATAACGTAATATGCAGTGAATCATGGAAATACCTTATTATATATGGTAATTTGTAGTGAATCAATGAAAATACCTTATAATATAACGTAATATGCAGTGTATCATTGAAAATACCTTATAATATAACGTAATATGCAGTGTATCATTGAAAATACCTTATAATATAACGTAATATGCAGTGTATCATTGAACATACCTTATAATATATAGTAGTCTACCATTGAAAATACCTTATAATATAACGTAATATACAGTGTATCATTGAAAATACCTTTTAATATAACGTAATATGCAGTGTATCATTGAAAATACCTTATAATATAACGTAATATGCAGTGTATCATTGAAAATACCTTATAATATAACGTAATATGCAGTGTATCATTGAAAATACCTTATAACATAACGTAATATGCAGTGTATCATTGAACATACCTTATAATATATAGTAGTTTACCATTGAAAATACCTTATAATATAACGTAATATGCAGTGTATCATTGAAAACACCTTATAATATATTGTAATTTGTAGTGTATCAATGAAAATACCTTATAATATACCATAATATGCAGTTAATCATTGAAAATACCTTATAATATAACGTAATATGCAGTGTATCATTGAAAATACCTTATAATATATGGTAATTTGTAGTGTATCAATGAAAATACCTTATAATATAACGTAATATAGAGTGTATCATTGAAAATACCATATAATATATAGTAGTTTATAATTGAAAATACCTTATAATATAACGTTATATGCAGTGTATCATTGAAAACACCTTATAATATAACGTAATATGCAGTGTATCATTGAAAATACCTTATGATATAACGTAATATGCAGTGTATCATTGAAAATACCTTATAATATATGGTCATTTGTAGTGTATCAATGAAAATACCTTATAATATAACGTAATATGCAGTGTATCATTGAAAACACCTTATAATATAACGTAATCAGCAGTGTATCATTGAAAACACCTTATAATATAACGTAATATGCAGTGTATCATTGAAAACACCTTATAATATAACGTAATATGCAGTGTATCAATTGAAAATACCTTATGATATAACGTCATATGCAGTTTATCATTGAAAAACACCTTATAATATAACGTAATATACAGTGTATCATTGAAAACACGTTATAATATAACGTAATATGCAGTGTATCATTGAAAATACCTTATAATATATGGTAATTTGTAGTGTATCAATGAAAATACCTTATAATATAACGTAATATAGAGTGTATCATTCAAAATACCATATAATATATAGTAGTTTATAATTGAAAATACCTTATAATATAACGTTATATGCAGTGTATCATTGAAAACACCTTATAATATAACGTAATATGCAGTGTATCATTGAAAATACCTTATAATATAACGTTATATGCAGTGTATCATTGAAAACACCTTATAATATAACGTAATATGCAGTGTATCATTGAAAATACCTTATGATATAACGTAATATGCAGTGTATCATTGAAAATACCTTATAATATATGGTCATTTGTAGTGTATCAATGAAAATACCTTATAATATAACGTAATATGCAGTGTATCATTGAAAACACCTTATAATATAACGTAATCTGCAGTGTATCATTGAAAACACCTTATAATATAACGTAATATGCAGTGTATCATTGAAAACACCTTATAATATAACGTAATATGCAGTGTATCATTGAAAATACCTTATGATATAACGTCATATGCAGTTTATCATTGAAAACACCTTATAATATAACGTAATATACAGTGTATCATTGAAAACACGTTATAATATAACGTAATATGCAGTGTATCATTGAAAATACCTTATAATATATGGTAATTTGTAGTGTATCAATGAAAATACCTTATAATATAACGTAATATAGAGTGTATCATTCAAAATACCATATAATATATAGTAGTTTATAATTGAAAATACCTTATAATATAACGTTATATGCAGTGTATCATTGAAAACACCTTATAATATAACGTAATATGCAGTGTATCATTGAAAATACCTTATAATATAACGTTATATGCAGTGTATCATTGAAAACACCTATAATATAACGTAATATGCAGTGTATCATTGAAAATACCTTATGATATAACGTAATATGCAGTGTATCATTGAAAATACCTTATAATATATGGTCATTTGTAGTGTATCAATGAAAATACCTTATAAATATAACGTAATATGCAGTGTATCATTGAAAACACCTTATAATATAACGTAATCTGCAGTGTATCATTGAAAACACCTTATAATATAACGTAATATGCAGTGTATCATTGAAAACACCTTATAATATAACGTAATATGCAGTGTATCATTGAAAATACCTTATGATATACGTCATATGCAGTTTATCATTGAAAACACCTTATAATATAACGTAATATACAGTGTATCATTGAAAAACACGTTATAAATATAACGTAATATGCAGTGTATCATTGAAAATACCTTATAATATATGGTAATTTGTAGGTGTATCAATGAAAATACCTTATAATATAAACGTAATATAGAGTGTATCATTCAAAATACCATATAATATATAGTTGTTTATAATTGAAAATACCTTATAATATAACGTTATATGCAGTGTATCATTGAAAACACCTTATAATATAACGTAATATGCAGTGTATCATTGAAAATACCTTATGATATAACGTAATATGCAGTGTATCATTGAAAATACCTTATAATATATGGTCATTTGTAGTGTATCAATGAAAATACCTTATAATATAACGTAATATGCAGTGTATCATTGAAAACCACCTTATAATATAACGTAATCTGCTGTGTATCAGTGAAAACACCTTATAATATAACGTAATATGCAGTGTATCATTGAAAACACCTTATAATATAACGTAATATGCAGTGTATCATTGAAAATACCTTATGATATAACGTCATATGCAGTTTATCATTGAAAATACCTTATAATATAACGTAATATGCAGTGTACCATTGAAAATACCTTATAATATAACGTAATATGCAGTGTATCATTGAAAATACCTTATAATATAACGTAATATGCAGTGTATCATTGAACATACCTTATAATATATAGTAGTCTACCATTGAAAACACCTTATAATATAACGTAATATGCAGTGTATCATTGAAAATACCTTATGATATAACGTAATATGCAGTGAATCATGGAAAATACCTTATAATATATGGTAATTTGTAGTGTATCAATGAAAATACCTTATAATATAACGTCATATGCAGTTTATCATTGAAAATACCATATAATATAACGTAATATGCAGTGTATCATTGAAAATACCTTATAATATAACGTAATATGCAGTGTATCATTGAAAATAACTTATAATATAACGTAGTATGCAGTGTATCATTGAACATACCTTATAATATATAGTAGTCTACCATTGAAAACACCTTATAATATAACGTAATATGCAGTGTATCATTGAAAATACCTTATGATATAACGTCATATGCAGTTTATCATTGAAAATACCTTATAATATAACGTAATATGCAGTGTATCATTGAAAATACCTTATAATATAAAGTAATATGCAGTGTATCATTGAAAATACCTTATAATATAACGTTATATGCAGTGTATCATTGAAAACACCTTATAATATAACGTAATATGCAGTGTATCATTGAAAATACCTTATGATATAACGTAATATGCAGTGTATCATTGAAAATACCTTATAATATATGGTCATTTGTAGTGTATCAATGAAAATACCTTATAATATAACGTAATATGCAGTGTATCATTGAAAACACCTTATAATATAACGTAATCTGCAGTGTATCATTGAAAACACCTTATAATATATAGTAGTTTACCATTGAAAATACCTTATAATATAACGTAATATGCAGTGTATCATTGAAAACACTTATAATATATTGTAATTTGTAGTGTATCAATGAAAATACCTTATAATATACCATAATATGCAGTTAATCATTGAAAATACCTTATAATATAACGTAATATGCAGTGTATCATTGAAAATACCTTATAATATATGGTAATTTGTAGTGTATCAATGAAAATACCTTATAATATAACGTAATATGCAGTGTATCATTGAAAATACCTTATAATATAACGTAATATGCAGTGTATCATTGAAAATACCTTATAATATAACGTAATATGCAGTGTATCATTGAAAATACCTTATAATATAACGTAATATGCAGTGTATCATGGAACATACCTTATAATATATAGTAGTCTACCATTGAAAACACCTTATAATATAACGTAATATACAGTGTATCATTGAAAATACCTTATGATATAACGTAATATGCAGTGAATCATGGAAAATACCTTATAATATGTGGTAATTTGTAGTGTATCAATGAAAACACGTTATAATATAACGTAATATGCAGTGTATCATTGAAAATACCTTATAATATATGGTAATTTGTAGTGTATCAATGAAAATACCTTATAATATAACGTAATATAGAGTGTATCATTCAAAATACCATATAATATATAGTAGTTTATAATTGAAAATACCTTATAATATAACGTTATATGCAGTGTATCATTGAAAACACCTTATAATATAACGTAATATGCAGTGTATCATTGAAAATACCTTATGATATAACGTAATATGCAGTGTATCATTGAAAATACCTTATAATATATGGTCATTTGTAGTGTATCAATGAAAATACCTTATAATATAACGTAATATGCAGTGTATCATTGAAAACACCTTATAATATAACGTAATCTGCTGTGTATCAGTGAAAACACCTTATAATATAACGTAATATGCAGTGTATCATTGAAAACACCTTATAATATAACGTAATATGCAGTGTATCATTGAAAATACCTTATGATATAACGTCATATGCAGTTTATCATTGAAAATACCTTATAATATAACGTAATATGCAGTGTACCATTGAAAATACCTTCTAATATAACGTAATATGCAGTGTATCATTGAAAATACCCTTATAATATAACGTAATATGCAATGTATCATTGAAAATACATAATAACATATCGTAATTTGTAGTGTATCTTTGAAAATACCTTATAATATAACGTAACATGCAGTGTATCATTGAAAATACCTTATAATATAACGTAATATGCAGTGTATCATTGAAAATACCTTATAATATCACGGTAATATGCAGTGTATCATTGAAAATACCTTCTAATATAACGTAATATGCAGTGTATTATTGAAAATACCTTATAATATAACGTAATATGCAGTGTATCATTGAAAATACCTTATAATATAACGTAATATGCAGTGTATCATTGAAAATACCTTATAATATATGGTAATTTGTAGTGTATCAATGAAAATACCTTATAATATAACGTAATATACAGTGTATCATTGAAAATACCTTATAATATACCATAATATGCAGTTTATCATTGAAAATACCTTATAATATAACGTAATATACAGTGTATCATTGAAAACACCTTATAATATAACGTAATATGCAGTGTATCATTGAAAATACCTTATGATATATCGTAATTTGTAGTGAATCAATGAAAATACCTTATAATATAACGTAATATGCAGTGTATCATTGAAAACACCTTATAATATAACGTAATATGCAGTGTATCATTGAAAATACCTTATAATATAACGTAATATGCAGTGTATCATTGAAAATACCTTATGATATAACGTCATATGCAGTGTATCATTGAAAATACCTTATAATATATGGTAATTTGTAGTGTATCAATGAAAATACCTTATAATATAACGTAATATACAGTGTATCATTGAAAATACCTTATAATATAACGTAATATGCAGTGTATCATTGAAAATACCTTATAATATATCGTAATATGCAGTGTATCATTGAAAATACCTTATAATATAACGTAATATGCAGTGTATCATTGAACATACCTTATAATATAACGTAATATGCAGTGTATCATTGAAAACACCTTATAATATATTGTAATTTGTAGTGTATCAATGAAAATACCTTATAATATAACGTAATATGCAGTGTATCATTGAAAATACCTTATAATATAACGTAATATGCAGTGTATCATTGAAAATACATTCTAATATAACGTAATATGCAGTGTATCATTGAAAATACCTTATAATATAACGTAATATGCAGTGTATCATTGAAAATACCTTCTAATATAACGTAATATGCAGTGTATCATTGAAAATACCTTATAATATAACGTAATATGCAGTGTATCATTGAAAATACCTTATAATATAACGTAATATGCAGTGTATCATTGAAAATACCTTACGATATAACGTAATATGCAGTGTATCATTGAAAATACCATATATCATATCGTAATATGCAGTGTATCATTGAAAATACCTTATAATATAACGTAATATGCAGTGTATCATTGAAAATACCTTATAACATATCGTAATTTGTAGTGTATCTTTGAAAATACCTTATAATATAACGTAATATGCAGTGTATCATTGAAAATACCTTATAATATAACGTAATATGCAGTGTATCATTGAAAATACCTTCTAATATAACGTAATATGCAGTGTATCATTGAAAATACCTTATAATATAACGTAATATGCAGTGTATCATTGAAAATACCTTATAACATATCGTAATTTGTAGTGTATCTTTGAAAATACCTTATAATATAACGTAACATGCAGTGTATCATTGAAAATACCTTATAATATAACGTAATATGCAGTGTATCATTGAAAATACCTTATAATATCACGTAATATGCAGTGTATCATTGAAAATACCTTCTAATATAACGTAATATGCAGTGTATTATTGAAAATACCTTATAATATAACGTAATATGCAGTGTATCATTGAAAATACCTTCTAATATAACGTAATATGCAGTGTATTATTGAAAATACCTTATAATATAACGTAATATACAGTGTATCATTGAAAACACCTTATAATATAACGTAATATGCAGTGTATCATTGAAAATACCTTATGATATATCGTAATTTGTAGTGAATCAATGAAAATACCTTATAATATAACGTAATATGCAGTGTATCATTGAAAACACCTTATAATATAACGTAATATGCAGTGTATCATTGAAAACACCTTATAATATAACGTAATATGCAGTGTATCATTGAAAATACCTTATTATATAACGTCATATGCAGTGTATCATTGAAAATACCTTATAATATATGGTAATTTGTAGTGTATCAATGAAAATACCTTATAATATAACGTAATATACAGTGTATCATTGAAAATACCTTATAATATAACGTAATATACAGTGTATCATTGAAAATACATTATAATAAAACGTAATATGCAGTGTATCATTGAAAATACCTTATGATATAACGTAATATGCAGTGAATCATGGAAAATACCTTATAACATATGGTAATTTGTAGTGTATCATTGAAAATACCTTATAATATAACGTAATATGCAGTGTATCATTGCAAATACCTTATAATATATAGTAGTTTACCATTGAAAATACCTTATAATATAACGTAATATGCAGTGTATCATTGAAAATACCTTATAATATATAGTAGTTTATCATTGAAAATACCATATAATATACAGTAGTTTATCATTGAAAATACCATATAATATACAGTAGTTTATCATTGAAAATACCGTATAATATAACGTAATATACAGTGTATCATTGAAAACACCTTATAATATAACGTAATATGCAGTGTATCATTGAAAATGCCTTATAATATAACGTAATATGCAGTGTATCATTGAAAATACCTTATAATATATAGTAGTTTATCATTGAAAATACCTTATAATATACAGTAGTTTATCATTGAAAATACCATATAATATACAGTAGTTTATCATTGAAAATACCTTATAATATAACGTAATATGCAGTGTATCATTGAAAATACATTATAATATATAGTAGTTTATCATTGAAAATACCATATAATATACAGTAGTATATCATTGAAAATACCATATAATATACAGTAGTTTATCATTGAAAATACCTTATGATATAACGTAATATGCAGTGAATCATGGAAAATACCTTATAATATATGGTAATTTGTAGTGTATCAATGAAAATACCTTATAATATAACGTAATATGCAGTGTATCATTGCAAATACCTTATAATATATAGTATTTTACCATTGAAAATACCTTATAATATAACGTAATATGCAGTGTATCATTGAAAATACCTTATAATATAACGTAATATGCAGTGTATCATTGAAAATACCTTATGATATAACGTAATATGCAGTGAATCATGGAAAATACCTTATAATATATGGTAATTTGTAGTGTATCAATGAAAATACCTTATAATATAACGTAATATGCAGTGTATCATTGCAAATACCTTATAATATATAGTATTTTACCATTGAAAATACCTTATAATATAACGTAATATGCAGTGTATCATTGAAAACACCTTATAATATAACGTAATATGCAGTGTATCATTGAAAATA
>CAKAJI010000360.1:0-17207 GCA_916610255.1 Lasioglossum lativentre
AAGGTATTTTCAATGATACACTAAAAAATTACGATATATTATAAGGTATTTTCAATGATACACTGCATATTACGTGTTATTATAAGGTATTTTCAATGATACACTGCATATTACGTTTTATTATAAGGTATTTTCAATGATACATTGCATATTACGTTATATTATAATGTATTTTCAATGATACACTGCATATTATGTTATATTATAAGGTATTTTCAATGATACACTGCATATTACGTTATATTATAAGGTATTTTCAATTATACACTGCATATTACGTTATATTATAAGGTATTGTCATTGATACACTACAAATTACCATATATTATAAGGTATTTTCAATGATACACTATATTATAAGGTATTTCCAATGATACACTGCATATTACGTTATATTATAAGGTATTTTCATTGATAGACTGCATTATTAAGTTATATTATAAGGTATTTTCAATGATACACTGCATATTACGTTTTATTATAAGGTATTTTCAATGATACATTGCATATTACGTTATATTATAATGTATTTTCAGTGATAAACTACTATATATTACAAGGTAGTTTCAATGATACACTAAAAAATTACCATATATTCTAAGGTATTTTCAATGATACACTGCATATTACGTTATATTATAAGGTATTTTCAATGATACACAGAATATTACGTTATATTATAAGGTATTTTTCATTGATACACTACAAATTACCATATATTATAAGGTATCTTCAATGATACACTGCATATTACGTTTTATTATAAGGTATTTTCAATAATACACTGCATATTACGTTATATTATAAGGTATTTTCAATGATACCACTGCATATTATGTTATATTATAAGGTATTTTCAATGATACACTGCATATTACGTTATATTATAAGGTATTTTCAATGATAAACTACTATATATTATAAGGTATTTTCAATGATACACTAAAAAATTACGATATATTATAAGGTATTTTTCACTGATACACTGCATATTACGTTATATTATAAGGTATTTTCATTGATAGACTAGAATTACCATATATTCTAAGGTATTTTCAATGATACACTGCATATTACGTTATATTATAAGGTATTTTCAATGATACACTGCATATTACGTTATATTATAAGGTATTTTCAATGATACACTGCATATTACGTTATATTATAAGGTATTTTCAATGATACACTGCATATTACGTTATATTATAAGGTATTTTCAATGATACACTGCATATTACGTTATATTATAAGGTATTTTCATTGATGCACTACAAATTACAATATATTATAAGGTATTTTCAATGATACACTACAAATTACGATATATTATAAGGTATTTTCAATGATACACTGCATATTACGTTTTATTATAAGGTATTTTCAATGATACATTGCATATTACGTTTTATTATAAGGTATTTTCAGTGGTAAACTACTATATATTACAAGGTAGTTTTCAATGATACACTACAAATTACCATATATTCTAAGGTATTTTCAATGATACACTGCATATTACGTTATATTATAAGGTATTTTTCAATGATACACAGAATATTACGTTATATTATAAGGTATTTTCATTGATACACTACAAATTACCATATATTATAAGGTATCTTCAATGATACACTGCATATTACGTTTTATTATAAGGTATTTTCAATGATACACTGCATATTACGTTATATTATAAGGTATTTTCAATGATACACTGCATATTACGTTATATTATAAGGTATTTTCAATGATACACTGCATATTACGTTATATTATAAGGTATTTTCAATTATACACTGCATATTACGTTATATTATAAGGTATTTTCAATGGTACACTGCATATTATGTTATATTATAAGGTATTTTCAATGATACACTGCATATTACGTTATATTATAAGGTATTTTCAATGATAAACTACTATATATTATAAGGTATTTTCAATGATACACTACAAATTACGATATATTATAAGGTATTTTCACTGATACACTGCATATTACGTTATATTATAAGGTATTTTTCATTGATAGACAAAAATTACCATATATTCTAAGGTATTTTCAATGATACACTGCATATTACGTTATATTATAAGGTATTTTCAATGATACACTGCATATTACGTTATATTATAAGGTATTTTCAATGATACACTGCATATTACGTTATATTATAAGGTATTTTCAATGATACACTGCATATTACGTTATATTATAAGGTATTTTCAATGATACACTGCATATTACGTTATATTATAAGGTATTTTCATTGATGCACTACAAATTACCATATATTATAAGGTATTTTCAATGATACACTACATATTACGATATATTATAAGGTATTTTCAATGATACACTGCATATTACGTTTTATTATAAGGTATTTTCAATGATACATTGCATATTACGTTTTATTATAAGGTATTTTCAGTGGTAAACTACTATATATTACAAGGTAGTTTCAATGATACACTACAAATTACCATATATTCTAAGGTATTTTTCAATGATACACTGCATATTACGTTATATTATAAGGTATTTTCAATGATACACAGAATATTACGTTATATTATAAGGTATTTTCATTGATACACTACAAATTACCATATATTATAAGGTATCTTCAATGATACACTGCATATTACGTTTTATTATAAGGTATTTTCAATGATACACTGCATATTACGTTATATTATAAGGTATTTTCAATGATACACTGCATATTACGTTATATTATAAGGTATTTTCAATGATACACTGCATATTACGTTATATTATAAGGTATTTTCAATTATACACTGCATATTAACGTTATATTATAAGGTATTTTCATTGATGCACTACAAATTACCATATATTATAAGGTATTTTCAATGATACACTACAAATTACGATATATTATAAGGTATTTTCAATGATACACTGCATATTACGTTTTATTATAAGGTATTTTCAATGATACATTGCATATTACGTTTTATTATAAGGTATTTTCAGTGATAAACTACTATATATTACAAGGTATTTTCAATGATACATTGCATATTACGTTATATTATAATGTATTTTCAATGATACACTGCATATTATGTTATATTATAAGGTATTTTCAATGATACACTGCATATTACGTTATATTATAAGGTATTTTCAATTATACACTGCATATTACGTTATATTATAAGGTATTGTCATTGATACACTACAAATTACCATATATTATAAGGTATTTTTCAATGATACACTAAAAAATTACGATATATTATAAGGTATTTCCAATGATACACTGCATATTACGTTATATTATAAGGTATTTTCAATGATACACTGCATATTACGTTATATTATAAGGTATTTTCAATGATACATTGCATATTACGTTATATTATAATGTATTTTCAATGATACACTGCATATTATGTTATATTATAAGGTATTTTCAATGATACACTGCATATTACGTTATATTATAAGGTATTTTCAATTATACACTGCATATTACGTTATATTATAAGGTATTGTCATTGATAAACTACAAATTACCATATATTATAAGGTATTTTCAATGATACACTAAAAAATTACGATATATTATAAGGTATTTTCAATGATACACTGCATATTACGTGTTATTATAAGGTATTTTCAATGATACACTGCATATTACGTTTTATTATAAGGTATTTTCAATGATACATTGCATATTACGTTATATTATAATGTATTTTCAATGATACACTGCATATTATGTTATATTATAAGGTATTTTCAATGATACACTGCATATTACGTTATATTATAAGGTATTTTCAATTATACACTGCATATTACGTTAAATTATAAGGTATTTTCAATGATAAACTACTATATATTATAAGGTATTTTCAATGATACACTACAAATTACGATATATTATAAGGTATTTTCACTGATACACTGCATATTACGTTATATTATAAGGTATTTTCATTGATCGACTGCATATTAAGTTATATTATAAGGTATTTTCAATGATACACTGCATATTACGTTTTATTATAAGGTATTTTCTATGATACATTGCATATTACGTTATATTATAATGTATTTTCAGTGATAAACTACTATATATTACAAGGTAGTTTCAATGATACACTACAAATTACCATATATTCTAAGGTATTTTCAATGATACACTGCATATTACGTTCAATGATACACTGCATATTACGTTATATTATAAGGTATTTTCAATGATACACAGAATATTACGTTATATTATAAGGTATTTTCATTGATACACTACAAATTACGATATATTATAAAGGTATCTTCAATGATACACTGCATATTACGTTTTATTATAAGGTATTTTCAATGATACACTGCATATTACGTTATATTATAAGGTATTTTCAATGGTACACTGCATATTATGTTATACTATAAGGTATTTTCAATGATACACTGCATATTACGTTATATTATAAGGTATTTTCAATGATAAACTACTATATATTATAAGGTATTTTCAATGATACACTACAAATTACGATATATTATAAGGTATTTTCACTGATACACTGCATATTACGTTATATTATAAGGTATTTTCAATGATACACTGCATATTACGTTATATTATAAGGTATTTTCAATGATACACTGCATATTACGTTATATTATAAGGTATTTTCATTGATGAACTACAAATTACCATATATTATAAGGTATTTTCAATGATACACTACAAATTACGATATATTATAAGGTATTTTCAATGATACACTGCATATTACGTTTTATTATAAGGTATTTTCAATGATACATTGCATATTACGTTATATTATAAGGTATTTTCAGTGATAAACTACTATATATTAAAAGGTAGTTTCAATGATACACTACAAATTACCATATATTCTACAGGTATTTTCAATGATACACTGCATATTACGTTATATTATAAGTATTTTCAATGATACACAGAATATTACGTTATATTATAAGGTATTTTCAATGATACACTACAAATTACCATATATTATAAGGTATTTTCAATGATACACTGCATATTACGTTTTATTATAAGGTATTTTCAATGATACACTGCATATTACGTTACATTATAAGGTATTTCAATGATACACTGCATATTACGTTATATTATAACAGGTATTTTCAATGATACACTGCATATTACGTTATATTATAAGGTATTTTCAATTATACACTGCATATTACGTTATATTATAAGGTATTTTCATTGATGCACTACAAATTACCATATATTATAAGGTATTTTCAATGATACACTACAAATTACGATATATTATAAGGTATTTTCAATGATACAACTGCATATTACGTTTTATTATAAGGTATTTTCAATGATACATTGCATATTACGTTTTATTATAAGGTATTTTCAGTGATAAACTACTATATATACAAGGTAGTTTCAATGATACACTACAAATTACCTTATATTCTAAGGTATTTTCAATGATACACTGCATATTACGTTATATTATAAGGTATTTTCAATGATACACAGAATATTACGTTATATTATAAGGTATTTTCAATGATACACTGCATATTACGTTATATTATAAGGTATTTTCAATTATACACTGCATATTACGTTATATTATAAGGTATTGTCATTGATACACTACAAAATTACGATATATTATAAGGTATTTCAATGATACACTAAAAAATTACGATATATTATAAGGTATTTCCAATGATACACTGCATATACCTTATATTATAAGGTATTTTCAATGATACACTGCATATTACGTTATATTATACGGTATTTTCATTGATAGACTAGAATTACCATATATTTTAAGGTATTTTCAATGATACACTGCATATTACGTTTTATTATAAGGTATTTTCAATGATACACTGCATATTACGTTTTATTATAAGGTATTTTCAATGATACATTGCATATTACGTTATATTATAATGTATTTTCAATGATACACTGCATATTATGTTATATTATAAGGTATTTTCAATGATACACTGCATATTACGTTATATTATAAAGTATTTCAATTATACACTGCATATTACGTTATATTATAAGGTATTGTCATGATACACAACAAATTACCATATATTATAAGGTATTTTCAATGATACACTAAAAAATTACGATATATTATAAGGTATTTTCAATGATACACTGCATATTACGTTTTATTATAAGGTATTTTCAATGATACACTGCATATTACGTTTTATATAAGGTATTTTCAATGATACATTGCATATTACGTTATATTATAATGTATTTTCAATGATACACTGCATATTACGTTATATTATAAGGTATTTTCAATGATACACTGCATATTACGTTATATTATAAGGTATTTCAATTATACACTGCATATTACGTTATATTATAAGGTATTGTCATTGATACACTACAAATTACCATATATTATAAGGTATTTTCAATGATACACTAAAAAATTACGATATATTATAAGGTATTTCCAATGATACACTGCATATTACGTTATATATAAGGTATTTTCAATGATACACTGCATATTACGTTATATTATAAGGTATTTTCATTGATAGACTAGAATTACCATATATTTTAAGGTATTTTCAATGATACACTGCATATTACGTTATATTATAAGGTATTGTCATTGATCACCTACAAATTACCATATATTATAAGGTATTTTCAATGATACACTAAAAATTACGATATATTATAAGGTATTTCCAATGATACACTGCATATTACGTTATATTATAAGGTATTTTCAATGATACATTGCATATTACGTTATATTATAAGGTATTTTCAATGATAAACTACTATATATTACAAGGTAGTTTCAATGATACACTACAAATTACCATATATTCTAGGTATTTTCAATGATACACTGCATATTACGTTATATTATAAGGTATTTTCAAAGATACACTGCATATTACGTTATATTATAATGTATTTTCAATGATACACTGCATATTATGTTATATTATAAGGTATTTCAATGATACACTGCATATTACGTTATATTATAAGGTATTTTCATTGATACACTACAAATTACGATATATTATAAGGTATTTTCAATGATACACTGCATATTACTTTATATTATAAGGTATTTTCATTGATACACTACAAATTACGATATATTATAAGGTATTTTCAATGATACACAGCTATTACGTTATATTATAAGGTATTTTCAATGATAAACTACTATTATTATAAGGTATTTTCAATGATACACTACAAATTACGATATATTATAGGTATTTTCACTGATACACTGCATATTCGTTATATTATAAGGTATTTTCATTGATAGACTAGAATTACCATATATTCTAAGGTATTTCAATGATACATCTGCATAATACGTTAGATTATAAGGTATTCTCAATGATACACTGCATATTACGTTATATTATAAGGTATTTTCAATGATACACTGCATATTACGTTATATTATAAGGTATTTTCAATGATACACTGCATATTACGTTATATTATAAGGTATTTTCATTGATGCACTACAAATTACCATATATTATAAGGTATTTCAATGATACACTACAAATTACGATATATTATAAGGTATTTTCAATGATACACTGCATATTACGTATTATTATAAGGTATTTTCAATGATACATTGCATATTACGTTTTATTATAAGGTATTTTCAGTGATAAACTACTATATTTACAAGGTAGTTTCAATGATACACTACAAATTACCATATATTCTAAGGTATTTTCAATGATACACTGCATATTACGTTATATTATAAGGTATTTTCAATGATAACAGCATATTACGTTATATTATAAGGTATTTTCATTGATACACTACAAATTACCATATATTATAAGGTATCTTCAATGATACACTGCATATTACGTTTTTATTATAAGGTATTTTCAATGATACACAGCATATTACGTTATATTATAAGGTATTTTCAATGATAAACTACTATATATTATAAGGTATTTTCAATGATACACTACAAATTACGATATATTATAAGGTATTTTCACTGATACACTGCATATACGTTATATTATAAGGTATTTTCATTGATAGACTAGAATTACCATATATTCTAAGGTATTTTCATGATACACTGCATATTACGTTATATTATAAGGTATTTTCAATGATACACTGCATATTACGTTATATTATAAGGTATTTTTCAATGATACACTGCATATTACGTTATATTATAAGGTATTTTCAATGATACACTGCATATTACGTTATATTATAAGGTATTTTCATTGATGCACTACAAATTACCATATATTATAAGGTATTTTCAATGATACACTACAAATTACGATATATTATAAGGTATTTTCAATGATACACTGCATATTACGTATTATTATAAGGTATTTTCAATGATACATTGCATATTACGTTTTATTATAAGGTATTTTCAGTGATAAACTACTATATATTACAAGGTAGTTTCAATGATACACTACAAATTACCATATATTCTAAGGTATTTTCAATGATACACTGCATATTACGTTATATTATAAGGTATTTTCAATGATACACAGAATATTACGTTATATTATAAGGTATTTTCATTGATACACTACAAATTACCATATATTATAAGGTATCTTCAATGATACACTGCATATTACGTTTTATTATAAGGTATTTTCAATGATACACTGCATATTACGTTATATTATAAGGTATTTTCAATGATACACTGCATATTACGTTATATTATAAGGTATTTTCAATGATACACTGCATATTACGTTATATTATAAGGTATTTTCAATGGTACACTGCATATTATGTTATATTATAAGGTATTTTCATTGATAGACTAGAATTACCATATATTCTAAGGTATTTTCAATGATACACTGCATATTACGTTATATTATAAGGTATTTTCAATGATACACTGCATATTACGTTATATTATAAGGTATTTTCAATGATACACTGCATATTACGTTATATTATAAGGTATTTTCAATGATACACTGCATATTACGTTATATTATAAGGTATTTTCAATGATACACTGCATATTACGTTATATTATAAGGTATTTTCATTGATGCACTACAAATTACCATATATTATAAGGTATTTTCAATGATACACTACAAATTACGATATATTATAAGGTATTTTCAATGATACACTGCATATTACGTTTTAATATAAGGTATTTTCAATGATACATTGCATATTACGTTTTATTATAAGGTATTTTCAGTGATAAACTACTATATATTACAAGGTAGTTTCAATGATACACTACAAATTACCATATATTCTAAGGTATTTTCAATGATACACTGCATATTACGTTATATTATAAGGTATTTTCAATGATACACAGAATATTACGTTATATTATAAGGTATTTTCATTGATACACTACAAATTACCATATATTATAAGGTATCTTCAATGATACACTGCATATTACGTTTTATTATAAGGTATTTTCAATGATACACTGCATATTACGTTACATTATAAGGTATTTTCAATGATACACTGCATATTACGTTATATTATAAGGTATTTTCAATGATACACTGCATATTACGTTATATTATAAGGTATTTTCAATTATACACTGCATATTACGTTATATTATAAGGTATTTTCATTGATGCACTACAAATTACCATATATTATAAGGTATTTTCAATGATACACTACAAATTACGATATATTATAAGGTATTTTCAATGATACACTGCATATTACGTTTTATTATAAGGTATTTTCAATGATACATTGCATATTACGTTTTATTATAAGGTATTTTCAGTGATAAACTACTATATATTACAAGGTAGTTTCAATGATACACTACAAATTACCTTATATTCTAAGGTATCTTCAATGATACACTGCATATTACGTTTTATTATAAGGTATTTTCAATGATACACTGCATATTACGTTATATTATAAGGTATTTTCAATGATACACTGCATATTACGTTATATTATAAGGTATTTTCAATGATACACTGCATATTACGTTATATTATAAGGTATTTTCAATTATACACTGCATATTACGTTATATTATAAGGTATTGTCATTGATACACTACAAATTACCATATATTATAAGGTATTTTCAATGATACACTAAAAAATTACGATATATTATAAGGTATTTCCAATGATACACTGCATATTACGTTATATTATAAGGTATTTTCAATGATACACTGCATATTACGTTATATTATAAGGTATTTTCATTGATAGACTAGAATTACCATATATTTTAAGGTATTTTCAATGATACACTGCATATTACGTTTTATTATAAGGTATTTTCAATGATACACTGCATATTACGTTTTATTATAAGGTATTTTCAATGATACATTGCATATTACGTTATATTATAATGTATTTTCAATGATACACTGCATATTATGTTATATTATAAGGTATTTTCAATGATACACTGCATATTACGTTATATTATAAGGTATTTTCAATTATACACTGCATATTACGTTATATTATAAGGTATTGTCATTGATACACTACAAATTACCATATATTATAAGGTATTTTCAATGATACACTAAAAAATTACGATATATTATAAGGTATTTTCAATGATACACTGCATATTACGTTTTATTATAAGGTATTTTCAATGATACACTGCATATTACGTTTTATTATAAGGTATTTTCAATGATACATTGCATATTACGTTATATTATAATGTATTTTCAATGATACACTGCATATTATGTTATATTATAAGGTATTTTCAATGATACACTGCATATTACGTTATATTATAAGGTATTTTCAATGATACACTGCATATTACGTTATATTATAAGGTATTGTCATTGATACACTACAAATTACCATATATTATAAGGTATTTTCAATGATACACTAAAAAATTACGATATATTATAAGGTATTTCAATGATACACTGCATATTACGTTTATATTATAAGGTATTTTCAATGATAACTGCATATACGTTGTATTATAAGGTATTTTCATTGATAGACTAGAATTACCTATAGTATAAGGTATTTTCAATGATACACTGCATATTACGTTATATTATAAGGTATTGTCATTGATACACTACAAATTACCATATATTATAAGGTATTTTCAATGATACACTAAAAAATTACGATATATTATAAGGTATTTCCAATGATACACTGCATATTACGTTATATTATAAGGTATTTTCAATGATACATTGCATATTACGTTATATTATAAGGTATTTTCAATGATAAACTACTATATATTACAAGGTAGTTTCAATGATACACTACAAATTACCATGATATTCTAAGGTATTTCAATGATACACTGCATATTACGTTATATTATAAGGTATTTTCATAGATACACTGCATATTACTTATATTATAATGTATTTTCAATGATACACTGCATATGATGTTATATTATAAGGTATTTTCACTGATACACTGCATATTACGTTATATTTAAGGTATTTTCATTGATACACTACAAATTACGATATATTATAAGGTATTTTCCAATGATACACTGCATATTACTTTATATTATAAGGTATTTTCATTGATACACTACAAATTACGATATATTATAAGGTATTTTCAATGATACACAGCATATTACGTTATATTATAAGGTATTTTCATTGATACACTACAAATTACCATATATTATAAGGTATCTTCAATGATACACTGCATATTACGTTTTATTATAATGTATTTTCAATGATACACTGCATATTACGTTTTATTATAAGGTATTTTCAATGATACACTGCATATTACGTTTTATTATAAGGTATTTTCAATGATACATTGCATATTACGTTTATTATAATGTATTTTCAATGATACACTGCATATTATGTTATATTATAAGGTATTTTCAATGATACACTGCATATTACGTTATATTATAAGGTATTTTCAATTATACACTGCATATTACGTTATATTATAAGGTATTGTCATTGATACACTACAAATTACCATATATTATAAGGTATTTTCAATGATACACTAAAAAATTACGATATATTATACACTGCATATTACGTTATATTATAAGGTATTGTCATTGATACACTACAAATTACCATATATTATAAGGTATTTTCAATGATACACTAAAAAATTACGATATATTATAAGGTATTTCCAATGATACACTGCATATTACGTTATATTATAAGGTATTTTCAATGATACATTGCATATTACGTTATATTATAAAGGTATTTTCATGATAAACTACTATATATTACAAGGTAGTTTTCAATGAGTACACTACAAATTACCATATATTCTAAGGTATTTTCAATGATACACTGGCATATTACGTTATATTATAAGGTATTTTCAAAGATACACTGCATATTACTGTTATTATAATGTATTTTCAATGATACAACTGCTCTTATGATGTATATTATAAGGTATTTGCATGATACACTGCATATTACGTTATATTATAAGGTATTTTCATTGATACACTACAAATTACGATATATTATAAGGTATTTTCAATGATACACTGCATATTACTTTATATTATAAGGTATTTTCATTGATAACACTACAAATTACGATATATTATAAGGTATTTTCAAGATACACAGCATATTACGTTATATTATAAGGTATTTTCAATGATAAACTATATATTATAAGGTATTTTCAATGATACACTACAAATTACGATATATGATAAGGTATTTTCACTGATACACTGCATATTACGTTATATTATAAGGTATTTTCATTGATAGACTAGAATTACCATATATTCTAAGGTATTTTCAATGATACACTGCATATTACGTTATATTATAAGGTATTTTCAATGATACACTGCATATTACGTTATATTATAAGGTATTTTCAATGATACACTGCATATTACGTTATATTATAAGGTATTTTCAATGATACACTGCATATTACGTTATATTATAAGGTATTTTCATTGATGCACTACAAATTACCATATATTATAAGGTATTTTCAATGATACACTACAAATTACGATATATTATAAGGTATTTTCAATGATACACTGCATATTACGTATTATTATAAGGTATTTTCAATGATACATTGCATATTACGTTTTATTATAAGGTATTTTCAGTGATAAACTACTATATATTACAAGGTAGTTTCAATGATACACTACAAATTACCATATATTCTAAGGTATTTTCAATGATACACTGCATATTACGTTATATTATAAGGTATTTTCAATGATACACAGAATATTACGTTATATTATAAGGTATTTTCATTGATACACTACAAATTACCATATATTATAAGGTATCTTCAATGATACACTGCATATTACGTTTTATTATAAGGTATTTTCAATGATACACTGCATATTACGTTATATTATAAGGTATTTTCAATGATACACTGCATATTACGTTATATTATAAGGTATTTTCAATGATACACTGCATATTACGTTATATTATAAGGTATTTTCAATTATACACTGCATATTACGTTATATTATAAGGTATTGTCATTGATACACTACAAATTACCATATATTATAAGGTATTTTCATTGATACACTAAAAAATTACGATATATTATAAGGTATTTCCAATGATACACTGCATATTACGTTATATTATAAGGTATTTTCAATGATACACTGCATATTATGTTATATTATAAGGTATTTTCAATGATACACTGCATATTACGTTATATTATAAGGTATTTTCAATGATAAACTACTATATATTATAAGGTATTTTCAATGATACACTAAAAAAATTACGATATATTATAAGGTATTTCCAATGATACACTGCATATTACGTTATATTATAAGGTATTTTCAATGATACACTGCATATTACGTTATATTATAAGGTATTTTCATTGATAGACTAGAATTACCATATATTTTAAGGTATTTTCAATGATACACTGCATATTACGTTATATTATAAGGTATTTTCAATGATACACTGCATATTACGTTTTATTATAAGGTATTTTCAATGATACATTGCATATTACGTTATATTATAATGTATTTTCAATGATACACTGCATATTATGTTATATTATAAGGTATTTTCAATGATACACTGCATATTACGTTATATTATAAGGTATTTTCATTGATACACTACAAATTACGATATATTATAAGGTATTTTCAATGATACACTGCATATTACTTTATATTATAAGGTATTTTCATTGATACACTACAAATTACGATATATTATAAGGTATTTTCAATGATACACAGCATATTACGTTATATTATAAGGTATTTTCAATGATAAACTACTATATATTATAAGGTATTTTCAATGATACACTACAAATTACGATATATTATAAGGTATTTTCACTGATACACTGCATATTACGTTATATTATAAGGTATTTTCATTGATAGACTAGAATTACCATATATTCTAAGGTATTTTCAATGATACACTGTATATTACGTTATATTATAAGGTATTTTCAATGATACACTACAAATTACGATATATTATAAGGTATTTTCAATGATACACTGCATATTACGTTATATTATAAGGTATTTTCAATGATACACTGCATATTACGTTATATTATAAGGTATTTTCAATGATACACAGAATATTACGTTATATTATAAGGTATTTTCATTGATACACTACAAATTACCATATATTACAAGGTATCTTCAATGATACACTGCATATTACGTTTTATTATAAGGTATTTTCAATGATACACTGCATATTACGTTATATTATAAGGTATTTTCAATGATACACTGCATATTACGTTATATTATAAGGTATTTTCAATGATACACTGCATATTACGTTATATTATAAGGTATTTTCAATTATACACTGCATATTACGTTATATTATAAGGTATTGTCATTGATACACTACAAATTACCATATATTATAAGGTATTTTCAATGATACACTAAAAAATTACGATATATTATATGGTATTTCCAATGATACACTGCATATTACGTTATATTATAAGGTATTTTCAATGATACACTGCATATTACGTTATATTATAAGGTATTTTCATTGATAGACTAGAATTACCATATATTTTAAGGTATTTTCAATGATACACTGCATATTACGTTTTATTATAAGGTATTTTCAATGATACACTGCATATTACGTTTTATTATAAGGTATTTTCAATGATACATTGCATATTACGTTATATTATAAGGTATTTTCAATGATAAACTACTATATATTACAAGGTAGTTTCAATGATACAGTACAAATTACCATATATTCTAAGGTATTTTCAATGATACACTGCATATTACGTTATATTATAAGGTATTTTCAAAGATACACTGCATATTACGTTATATTATAATGTATTTTCAATGATACACTGCATATTATGTTATATTATAAGGTATTTTCAATGATACACTGCATATTACGTTATATTATAAGGTATTTTCAATGATACACTGCATATTACGTTATATTATAAGGTATTTTCAATTATACACTGCATATTACGTTATATTATAAGGTATTGTCATTGATACACTACAAATTACCATATATTATAAGGTATTTTCAATGATACACTAAAAAATTACGATATATTATAAGGTATTTCCAATGATACACTGCATATTACGTTATATTATAAGGTATTTTCAATGATACACTGCATATTACGTTATATTATAAGGTATTTTCATTGATAGAGTAGAATTACCATATATTTTAAGGTATTTTCAATGATACACTGCATATTACGTTTTATTATAAGGTATTTTCAATGATACACTGCATATTACGTTATATTATAATGTATTTTCAATGATACACTGCATATTATGTTATATTATAAGGTATTTTCAATGATACACTGCATATTACGTTATATTATAAAGTATTTTCATTGATACACTACAAATTACGATATATTATAAGGTATTTTCAATGATACACTGCATATTACGTTATATTATAAGGTATTTTCATTGATACACTACAAATTACGATATATTATAAGGTATTTTCAATGATACACAGCATATTACGTTATATTATAAGGTATTTTCAATGATAAACTACTATATATTATAAGGTATTTTCAATGATACACTACAAATTACGATATATTATAAGGTATTTTCACTGATACACTGCATATTACGTTATATTATAAGGTATTTTCATTGATAGACTAGAATTACCATATATTCTAAGGTATTTTCAATGATACACTGTATATTACGTTATATTATAAGGTGTTTTTCAATGATACACTGCATATTACGTTATATTATAAGGTATTTTTAATGATACACTGCATATTACGTAATATTATAAGGTATTTTCAATGTTACACTGCATATTACGTTATAGTATAAGGTATTTTCAATGATACACTGCATATTACGTTATATTATAAGGTATTTTCAATGATACACTGCATATTACGTTATATTATAAGGTATTTTCAATGATACACAGAATATTACGTTATATTATAAGGTATTTTCATTGATACACTACAAATTACCATATATTATAAGGTATCTTCAATGATACACTGCATATTACGTTATATTATAAGGTATTTTCAATGATACACTGCATATTACGTTATATTATAATGTATTTTCAATGATACACTGCATATTATGTTATATTATAAGGTATTTTCAATGATACACTGCATATTACGTTATATTATAAAGTATTTTCATTGATACACTACAAATTACGATATATTATAAGGTATTTTCAATGATATACTGCATATTACTTTATATTATAAGGTATTTTCATTGATACACTACAAATTACGATATATTATAAGGTATTTTCAATGATACACAGCATATTACGTTATATTATAAGGTATTTTCAATGATAAACTACTATATATTATAAGGTATTTTCAATGATACACTACAAATTACGATATATTATAAGGTATTTTCACTGATACACTGCATATTACGTTATATTATAAGGTATTTTCATTGATAGACTAGAATTACCATATATTCTAAGGTATTTTCAATGATACACTGTATATTACGTTATATTATAAGGTGTTTTCAATGATACAC
>CAKAJI010000361.1:0-65559 GCA_916610255.1 Lasioglossum lativentre
ATATACCTTATAATATATCGTAATTTGTAGTGTATCATTGAAAATACCTTATAATATAACGTAATATGCAGTGTATCTTTGAAAATACCTTATAATATAACGTAATATGCAGTGTACCATTGAAAATACCTTATAATATATAGCAGTTTATCATTGAAAATACCTTATAATATAACTTAATATGCAGTGTATCATTGAAAATACCTTATGATATAACGTAATATGCAGTGTATCATTGAAAATACCTTATAATATATAGTAGTTTATTATTGAAAATACCTTAGAATATATGGTAATTTGTAGTATATCATTGAAAATACTTTATAATATAACGTAATATGCAGTTTATCATTGAAAATACCTTATAATATATCGTAATTTGTAGTGTAGCAATGAAAATACCTTATAATATAACGTAATATGCAGTGTATCATTGAAAATACCTTATAATATATCGTAATTTGTATTGTATCATTGAAAATACCTTATAGTATAACGTAATATGCAGTGCATCATTGAAAATACCTTATAATATCACGTAATATGCAGTGTATCATTGAAAGTACCTTATAATTTAACGTAATATGCAGGGTATCATTGAAAATACCTTATAATATATCGTATTTTGTAGTGTAGCAATGAAAATACCTTATAATATAACGTAATATGCAGTGTATCATTGAAAATACCTTATAATATAACGTAATATGCAGGGTATAATTGAAAATACCTTATAATACATCGTAATTTGTAGTGTATCATTGAAAATACCTTAGAATATATGGTAATTCTAGTCTATCAATGAATATACCTTATAATATAACGTAATATGCAGTGTATCATTGAAAATACCTTATAATATATCGTAATTTGTAGTGTATCATTGAAAATACCTTATAATATAACGTAATTTGTAGTGTATCAATGAAAATACCTTCTCATATAACGTAATATGCAGTGTATCATTGAAAATACCTTATAATATAACGTAATATGCAGTGTATCATTGAAAATACCTTATAATATATCGTAATTTGTATTGTATCATTGAAAATACCTTATAGTATAACGTAATATGCAGTGCATCATTGAAAATACCTTATAATATCACGTAATATGCAGTGTATCATTGAAAGTACCTTATAATTTAACGTAATATGCAGGGTATCATTGAAAATACATTAAAATATATCGTAATTTGTAGTGTATCAATGAAAATACCTTATAATATAACGTAATATGCAGTGTATCATTGAAAATACCTTATAATATAACGTAATATGCAGGGTATAATTGAAAATACCTTATAATACATCGTAATTTGTAGTGTATCATTGAAAATACCTTAGAATATATGGTAATTCTAGTCTATCAATGAATATACCTTATAATATAACGTAATATGCAGTGTATCATTGAAAATACCTTATAATATATCGTAATTTGTAGTGTATCATTGAAAATACCTTATAATATAACGTAATTTGTAGTGTATCAATGAAAATACCTTCTCATATAACGTAATATGCAGTGTATCATTGAAAATACCTTATAATATAACGTAATATGCAGTGTATCATTGAAAATACCTTATAATATAACGTAATATGCAGGGTATAATTGAAAATACCTTATAATACATCGTAATTTGTAGTGTATCATTGAAAATACCTTAGAATATATGGTAATTCTAGTCTATCAATGAATATACCTCATAATATTATATCGTAATATGCAGTGTATCATTGAAAATACCTTATAATATATCGTAATTTGTAGTGTATCATTGAAAATACCTTATAATATAACGTAATTTGTAGTGTATCAATGAAAATACCTTCACATATAACGTAATATGCAGTGTATCATTGAAAATACCTTATAATATAACGTAATATGCAGTGTATCATTGAAAATACCTTATAATATATCGTAATTTGTAGTGTATCATTGAAAATACCTTAGAATATATGGTAATGCTAGTCTATCACTGAAAATACCTTATAATATAACGTAATATGCAGTCTACCATTGAAAATACATTATAAAATAATGTAATATGTAGTCTGTCATTGAAAATACCTTATAATATAACGCAATATGCAGTGTATCATTGAAAATACCGTATAATATATAGTAGTTTATCATTGAAAATACCTTATAATATAACGTAATATGCAGTTTATCATTGAAAATACCTTATAACATATCGTAATTTGTAGTGTATCAATGAAAATACCTTATAATATAACGTAATATGCAGTGTATCATTGAAAATACCTTGTAATATATCGTAATTTGTATTGTATCATTGAAAATACCTTATAGTATAACGTAATATGCAGTGCATCATTGAAAATACCTTATAATATAACGTAATATGCAGGGTATCATTGAAAATACCTTATAATATATCGTAATTTGTAGTGTATCTTTGAAAATACCTTATAATATAACTTAATATGCAGGGTATCATTGAAAATACCTTATAATATATAGTAATTTGTAGTGTATCAATGAAAATACCTTCACATATAACGTAATATGCAGTGTATCATTGAAAATACCTTATAATATATCGTAATTTGTAGTGTAGCAAAGAAAATACCTTATAATATAACGTAATATGCAGTGTATCATTGAAAATACCTTATAATATATCGTAATTTGTATTGTATCATTGAAAATACCTTATAGTATAACGTAATATGCAGTGCATCATTGAAAATACCTTATAATATCACGTAATATGCAGTGTATCATTGAAAGTACCTTATAATTTAACGTAATATGCAGGGTATCATTGAAAATACCTTATAATATATCGTATTTTGTAGTGTAGCAATGAAAATACCTTATAATATAACGTAATATGCAGTGTATCATTGAAAATACCTTATAATATAACGTAATATGCAGGGTATCATTGAAAATACCTTATAATACATCGTAATTTGTAGTGTATCATTGAAAATACCTTAGAATATATGGTAATTCTAGTCTATCATTGAAAATACCTTATGATATAACGTAATATGCAGTGTATCATTGAAAATACCTTATAATATAACGTAATATGCAGTGTATAATTGAAAATACCTTATAATACATCGTAATTTGTAGTGTATCATTGAAAATACCTTAGAATATATGGTAATTCTAGTCTATCAATGAAAATACCTTATAATATAACGTAATATACTGTGTATCTTTGAAATTACCTTATAATATAACGTAATATGCAGTGTATCATTGAAAATACCTTATAATATAACGTAATATGCAGTGTATCATTGAAAATACCTTATAATATATCGTAATATACAGTATACCATTGAAAATACTTATAATATAACGTAATATGCAGTGTATCATTGAAAATACCGTATAATATATAGTAGTTTATCATTGAAAATACCTTATAATATAACGCAATATGCAGTTTATCATTGAAAATACCTTATAATATATCGTAATTTGTAGTGTATCAATGAAAATACCTTATAATATAACGTAATATGCAGTGTATCATTGAAAATACCTTGTAATATATCGTAATTTGTATTGTATCATTGAAAATACCTTATAGTATAACGTAATATGCAGTGCATCATTGAAAATACCTTATAATATAACGTAATATGCAGTGTATCATTGAAAATACCTTATAATATAACGTAATATGCAGGGTATCATTGAAAATACCTTAGAATATATCGTAATTTGTAGTGTAGCAATGAAAATACATTATAATATAACGTAATATACAGTATACCATTGAAAATACTTATAATATAACGTAATATGCAGTGTATCATTGAAAATACCGTATAATATATAGTAGTTTATCATTGAAAATACCTTATAATATAACGCAATATGCAGTTTATCATTGAAAATACCTTATAATATATCGTAATTTGTAGTGTATCAATGAAAATACCTTATAATATAACGTAATATGCAGTGTATCATTGAAAATACCTTATAATATATCGTAATTTGTAGTGTATCTTTGAAAATACCTTATAATATAACGTAATATGCAGTGTACCATTGAAAATACCTTATAATATATAGCAGTTTATCATTGAAAATACCTTATAATATAACTTAATATGCAGTGTATCATTGAAAATACCTTATGATATAACGTAATATGCAGTGTATCATTGAAAATACCTTATAATATATAGTAGTTTATTATTGAAAATACCTTAGAATATATGGTAATTTGTAGTATATCATTGAAAATACTTTATAATATAACGTAATATGCAGTTTATCATTGAAACTACCTTATAATATATCGTAATTTGTAGTGTAGCAATGAAAATACCTTATAATATAACGTAATATGCAGTGTATCATTGAAAATACCTTATAATATATCGTAATTTGTATTGTATCATTGAAAATACCTTATAGTATAACGTAATATGCAGTGCATCATTGAAAATACCTTATAATATCACGTAATATGCAGTGTATCATTGAAAGTACCTTATAATTTAACGTAATATGCAGGGTATCATTGAAAATACCTTATAATATATCGTATTTTGTAGTGTAGCAATGAAAATACCTTATAATATAACGTAATATGCAGTGTATCATTGAAAATACCTTATAATATAACGTAATATGCAGGGTATAATTGAAAATACCTTATAATACATCGTAATTTGTAGTGTATCATTGAAAATACCTTAGAATATATGGTCATTCTAGTCTATCAATGAATATACCTTATAATATAACGTAATATGCAGTGTATCATTGAAAATACCTTATAATATATCGTAATTTGTAGTGTATCATTGAAAATACCTTATAATATAACGTAATTTGTAGTGTATCAATGAAAATACCTTCTCATATAACGTAATATGCAGTGTATCATTGAAAATACCTTATAATATAACGTAATATGCAGTGTATCATTGAAAATACCTTATAATATATCGTAATTTGTATTGTATCATTGAAAATACCTTATAGTATAACGTAATATGCAGTGCATCATTGAAAATACCTTATAATATCACGTAATATGCAGTGTATCATTGAAAGTACCTTATAATTTAACGTAATATGCAGGGTATCATTGAAAATACATTAAAATATATCGTAATTTGTAGTGTAGCAATGAAAATACCTTATAATATAACGTAATATGCAGTGTATCATTGAAAATACATTATAATATAACGTAATATGCAGGGTATAATTGAAAATACCTTATAATACATCGTAATTTGTAGTGTATCATTGAAAATACCTTAGAATATATGGTAATTCTAGTCTATCAATGAAAATACCTTATAATATAACGTAATATGCAGTGTATCATTGAAAATACCTTATAATATATCGTAATTTGTAGTGTATCATTGAAAATACCTTATAATATAACGTAATTTGTAGTGTATCAATGAAAATACCTTCTCATATAACGTAATATGCAGTGTATCATTGAAAATACCTTATAATATAACGTAATATGCAGTGTATCATTGAAAATACCTTATAATATAACGTAATATGCAGGGTATAATTGAAAATACCTTATAATACATCGTAATTTGTAGTGTATCATTGAAAATACCTTAGAATATATGGTAATTCTAGTCTATCAATGAATATACCTCATAATATTATATCGTAATATGCAGTGTATCATTGAAAATACTTTATAATATATCGTAATTTGTAGTGTATCATTGAAAATACCTTATAATATAACGTAATTTGTAGTGTATCAATGAAAATACCTTCACATATAACGTAATATGCAGTGTATCATTGAAAATACCTTATAATATAACGTAATATGCAGGGTATCATTGAAAATACCTTATAATATATCGTAATTTGTAGTGTATCATTGAAAATACCTTAGAATATATGGTAATGCTAGTCTATCACTGAAAATACCTTATAATATAACGTAATATGCAGTCTACCATTGAAAATACATTATAAAATAATGTAATATGTAGTCTGTCATTGAAAATACCTTATAATATAACGCAATATGCAGTGTATCATTGAAAATACCGTATAATATATAGTAGTTTATCATTGAAAATACCTTATAATATAACGTAATATGCAGTTTATCATTGAAAATACCTTATAACATATCGTAATTTGTAGTGTATCAATGAAAATACCTTATAATATAACGTAATATGCAGTGTATCATTGAAAATACCTTGTAATATATCGTAATTTGTATTGTATCATTGAAAATACCTTATAGTATAACGTAATTTGCAGTGCATCATTGAAAATACCTTATAATATAACGTAATATGCAGGGTATCATTGAAAATACCTTATAATATATCGTAATTTGTAGTGTATCATTGAAAATACCTTATAATATAACGTAATATACTATGTATCTTTGAAATTACCTTATAATATAACGTAATATGCAGTGTATCATTGAAAATACCTTATAATATAACGTAATATGCAGTGTATCATTGAAAATACCTTATAATATATCGTAATTTGTAGTGTATATTTGAAAATACCTTATAATATAACTTAATATGCAGTGTATCACTGAAAATACCTTATGATATAACGTAATATGCAGTGTATCATTGAAAATACCTTATAATATATAGTAGTTTATTATTGAAAATACCTTAGAATATATGGTAATTTGTAGTATATCATTGAAAATACTTTATAATATAACGTAATATGCAGTTTATCATTGAAAATACCTTATAATATATCGTAATTTGTAGTGTAGCAAAGAAAATACCTTATAATATAACGTAATATGCAGTGTATCATTGAAAATACCTTATAATATATCGTAATTTGTATTGTATCATTGAAAATACCTTATAGTATAACGTAATATGCAGTGCATCATTGAAAATACCTTATAATATCACGTAATATGCAGTGTATCATTGAAAGTACCTTATAATTTAACGTAATATGCAGGGTATCATTGAAAATACCTTATAATATATCGTATTTTGTAGTGTAGCAATGAAAATACCTTATAATATAACGTAATATGCAGTGTATCATTGAAAATACCTTATAATATAACGTAATATGCAGGGTATAATTGAAAATACCTTATAATACATCGTAATTTGTAGTGTATCATTGAAAATACCTTAGAATATATGGTAATTCTAGTCTATCATTGAAAATACCTTATGATATAACGTAATATGCAGTGTATCATTGAAAATACCTTATAATATAACGTAATATGCAGGGTATAATTGAAAATACCTTATAATACATCGTAATTTGTAGTGTATCATTGAAAATACCTTAGAATATATGGTAATGCTAGTCTATCACTGAAAATACCTTATAATATAACGTAATATACTGTGTATCTTTGAAATTACCTTATAATATAACGTAATATGCAGTGTATCATTGAAAATACCTTATAATATAACGTAATATGCAGTGTATCATTGAAAATACCTTATAATATATCGTAATATACAGTATACCATTGAAAATACTTATAATATAACGTAATATGCAGTGTATCATTGAAAATACCGTATAATATATAGTAGTTTATCATTGAAAATACCTTATAATATAACGCAATATGCAGTTTATCATTGAAAATACCTTATAATATATCGTAATTTGTAGTGTATCAATGAAAATACCTTATAATATAACGTAATATGCAGTGTATCATTGAAAATACCTTGTAATATATCGTAATTTGTATTGTATCATTGAAAATACCTTATAGTATAACGTAATATGCAGTGCATCATTGAAAATACCTTATAATATAACGTAATATGCAGTGTATCATTGAAAATACCTTATAATATAACGTAATATGCAGGGTATCATTGAAAATACCTTAGAATATATCGTAATTTGTAGTGTAGCAATGAAAATACATTATAATATAACGTAATATGCAGTGTATCATTGAAAATACCTTATAATATAACGTAATATGCAGGGTATCATTGAAAATACCTTATAATATATAGTAGTTTATCATTGAAAATACCTTATAGTATAACGTAATATGCAGTGCATCATTGAAAATACCTTATAATATAACGTAATATGCAGTGTATCATTGAAAATACCTTATAGTATAACGTAATATGCAGTGCATCATTGAAAATACCTTATAATATAACGTAATATACTGTGTATCTTTGAAATTACCTTATAATATAACGTAATATGCAGTGTATCATTGAAAATACCTTATAATATAACGTAATATGCAGTGTATCATTGAAAATACCTTATAATATAACGTAATATGCAGTGTATCATAGAAAATACCTTATAATATATAGCAGTTTATCATTGAAAATACCTTATAATATAACTTAATATGCAGGGTATCATTGAAAATACCTTATAATATATCGTAATTTGTAGTGTATCATTGAAAATACCTTATAATATAACGTAATATGCAGGGTATCATTGAAAATACCTTATAATATATCGTAATTTGTAGTGTATCATTGAAAATACCTTATAATATAACGTAATATGCAGTGTATCATTGAAAATACCTTATAATATAACGTAATATGCAGGGTATCATTGAAAATACCTTATAATATATCGTAATTTGTTGTGTATCAATGAAAATACCTTCTCATATAATGTAATATGCTGTGTATCATTGAAAATACCTTATAATATATCGTAATTTGTATTGTATCATTGAAAATACCTTATACTATAACGTAATATGCAGTGCATCATTGAAAATACCTTATAATATCACGTAATATGCAGTGTATCATTGAAAATACCTTATAATATAACGTAATATGCAGGGTATCATTGAAAATACATTATAATATATCGTAATTTGTATTGTATCATTGGAAATACCTTATAGTATAACGTAATATGCAGTGCATCATTGAAAATACCTTATAATATCACGTAATATGCAGTGTATCATTGAAAATACCTTATAATATAACGTAATATGCAGGGTATCATTGAAAATACCTTATAATATATCGTAAGTTGTAGTGTATCATTGAAAATATCTTATAATATAACGTAATATGCAGTGTATCATTGAAAATACCTTATAATATAACGTAATATGCAGTGTATCATTGAAAATACCTTATAATATAACGTAATATGCAGGGTATCATTGAAAATACCTTATAATATATCGTAATTTGTAGTGTATCAATGAAAATACCTTCTCATATAACGTAATATGCAGTGTATCATTGAAAATACCTTATAATATATAGTAGTTTATCATTGAAAATACCTTATAATATATCGTAATTTGTATTGTATCATTGAAAATACCTTATAGTATAACGTAATATGCAGTGCATCATTGAAAATACCTTATAATATCACGTAATATGCAGTGTATCATTGAAAATACCTTATAATATAACGTAATATGCAGTGTATCATTGAAAATACCTTATAATATATCGTAAGTTGTAGTGTATCATTGAAAATATCTTATAATATAACGTAATATGCAGTGTATAATTGAAAATACCTTATAATATAACGTAATATTCAGGGTATCATTGAAAATACCTTATAATATATCGTAATTTGTAGTGTATCAATGAAAATACCTTCTCATATAACGTAATGTGCAGTGTATCATTGAAAATACCTTATAATATATCGTAATTTGTAGTGTATCTTTGAAAATACCTTATAATATAACGTAATATGCAGTGTATCATTAAAAATCCCTTATAATATATAGTAGTTTATCATAGAAAATACCTTATAATATAACGTAATATGCAGGGTATCATTGAAAATACCTAATAATATATCGTAATTTGTAGTGTATCATTGAAAATACCTTATAATATAACGTAATATGCAGTGTATCATTGAAAATACCTTATAATATAACGTAATATGCAGGGTATCATTGAAAATACCTTATAATATATCGTAATTTGTAGTGTATCAATGAAAATACCTTCTCATATAACGTAATATGCAGTGTATCATTGAAAATACCTTATAATATATAGTAGTTTATCATTGAAAATACCTTATAATATATCGTAATTTGTATTGTATCATTGAAAATACCTTATAGTATAACGTAATATGCAGTGCATCATTGAAAATACCTTATAATATCACGTAATGTGCAGTGTATCATTGAAAATACCTTATAATATATGGTAATTCTAGTCTATCAATGAAAATACGTTATAATATAACGTAATATGCAGTGTATCATTGAAAATACCTTATAATATATAGTAGTTTATCATTGAAAATACCTTTGTAGGTATTAGATATTTATATGTGTTGGTACCGATCGATCGTCGGTGATCAGCTGTTCGTCTGCTGCTGGTCGTCGTTACGAGCCGACGATCGATTTGTTATTAACGACTGACGTTCGTTTGTAAAAAAACATTTGTATTCAGATTGTAACATACCGTGAATCGGAAAACATCTATTAATATAAACTTCCTATAAATTTCAGAAGTGGGATACGAAATAGATATTTCGTGATAGTGCGTGAAATTTCGTATTTTTTGTTCGCGGCTATCGAATTTTGGGAAGTTCAGTTTGAATATTGATTTGAATATTAGTGAATCACGATGGCGGAGAATAGAAGAAATTTGGCCAACCTAACAATCGTTGAGCTCAAAGAATTGCTCAGGTCCAGGGACATGGTTGTATCAGGCTCGAAAGCTGAATTAGTTGCCCGTTTGATTGACGCTGACCCAAACATTGAAGACACCTTTCAAGAGCGTCAGGTAACAACGGAATCTCACGACAACCAGGATTTCGGTGCAGAGACGTCTTTCGCACAGAGAGAGATACAGATTCTTCGCCAGGAACGCGATATTTTACAACGTGAATTGGATTTAATGAGACGAGAGAGAGAAATGACAACGCCGTTGCGATCCACGGGAGCCAGCGTTACCGTCCGCCCAAATACAAGCATCAAAACGATTGCTGAATTACTGTCTGAATTTTCGGGTGCGGAAAATACGTTCAAATTATGGAGACAGCAGGTAGAGCGGCTCAGGAGAATGTACGGCTTGGACGATTGCGCTACGGTAACAATAATCACGTTGCGCCTACGAGGAAAGGCTTTGAAATGGTTTAATACAAAACCAAGCTTGTTAGAATTGTCCGCGTCAGTCTTCCTGGAAGAGATTCGGAAGATGTTTGACCATCGAATGGACAAATTAGCAATGAGAAGAGAGTTCGAAAACCGTACGTGGCAAAGGAATGAGTCGTTTCCAGACTATTTCCACGATAAAATCACCTTGGCGAACAAAATTATGGTGGATCCGGAAGAATTGGTGGATTTGGTGATCGACGGAGTTCCGGATGCACAATTGAGAGACCAGGCACGCATGCAGCGTTTGGAAACGGCAGAGGACCTTCTCGAAACGTTTCGAAAGCTCTCCTTAAGAAGCGATCGTGAGCCTAAGGAGCAGAAACGGCCGGTTCCAGGGAAGTTTTCGTTTACGAGGGACTTCGGCGGTTCCGAGCGTACCTCCAGGGACTCCGCGCAGGAAAAGGTCGTGCGGTGTTTCAACTGCAACGAATCGGGACATTGGAAGAAGGACTGTACGAAACCAAGACGGGAATGGGGTTCTTGTTTCAGATGCGGGGAAAAGTCTCACCGGGCGAGAGATTGTCCGCAACAGACATCAAAAGATTGTCCGCAGCAGACATCACCAGCGCAGTTTCGACGACAACAACAGGCTTCTGCCTCGACGACGGCCTCGACTAAGCAACCGGGTACGACGACGCATTTGGTTCAACCTCATAGTACAGAAACCCCGTTCATCATACCGTTTACCTGCACAGCCCAGGATAATGGCGGAGCGACAACATACATTTCAACCGTAGCAATTGTTGACTCAGGTTCGCCTGTTAGTTTAATCAGAAGAGATACTTTACCGTCTGATTTTTATTTCGAACGACCGTTAAATAATACATTTTACGGTGTAAATTATTCACCAGTTAATGTCGTTGGCGCATTTAAAACTGAAATTTGTGTAAACGGCGCGCGTGTTCCCCTTACATTTTTTGTTGTACCGATAACAACTATGTCTCACTTTGCATTATTAGGCAGAGATTTTATTCGGTCGCCAACCATAGAGATAAAATTGGGAAGTTCAACGGAAATCAAAGTTAAGGAAAGAGAACCCGCGAACTCGGATACGGAAAATTTTGTTCAACAAATTCTTAAAATAGATTATATTGAAAACCCAATTTCCGCGTGTCACGAATTAAACGTTGATCCAGAAATAGATAGTAGCATTGTGAGGAAACTTGAAAAAATTTATTTTTGCAAAGATGTTCAGGTCGACGACAACGAGCAACATCCGAATACTGTTGAAGCAGTGATTTCATTAAAGACCGAGCATCCAATTTGTTTTCGGCCGCGTAGACTAGCGTTTGCAGACAAGGAAAAACTTCGTGTTATTCTTGACGACTTATTAAAAGAGGGCACCATTAGACCCAGTAATTCTCCTTATGCTAGTCCAATTGTCTTAGTCAGGAAAAAGAACGGAGAAATTCGCTTGTGCGTCGATTATCGCGAATTAAACAAACATACAATCAGAGACAACTTTCCTGTACCACTTATAGACGATTGTTTAGATCAACTTAGAGATAAAAAATATTTTACGAAATTAGATCTTAAAAATGGATTTCACCACGTGAAAGTCGCTGAAACTTCGATAAAATATACATCGTTCATTACACCCTTAGGTCAATACGAGTACCTCAAAATGCCATTTGGACTAACCAATGCACCTCGTATTTTTCAACGATTTTTAGACGAAATCTTTACCGATTTACTTAGGCAGAATAAATTGTTGCTTTATTTAGACGATTTTTTGGTGGCCACGGAAACGGTTGACGAACATTTAGATATTTTGCGAGAAATATTTTGTTTAGCGAGAAACTTTAATTTACGATTTAGGTTAGATAAATGCTCATTCTTTTATCGCGAAATAACTTATTTGGGATACTGTATTTCGGATAATGGTATTGCTCCAGCGAAGGAAAATATCGAATCAGTAGTCAATTATCCAATGCCGAGGAATACCAAAGAAGTGCAACGCTTTATAGGCCTAGCAAGTTATTTTCGGCGATTTATAAAAAATTTCTCACTTATCGCGAGACCCTTATATGATTTATTACGCAAAAATGTGATATTTCACCTTGGTTCAGAACAAATTCAGGCGTTTGAAACGTTGAAGCAGCGTCTAACAAACGATCCCGTTTTGGCAATCTACTCTCCAAAATTAGATACAGAGCTTCACTGCGACGCTAGTAGCAGTGGATTTGGGGCAATTTTGCTACAAAAACAGACAAATAAAATTTTTCGACCAGTTTTTTATTTTAGTAAAAGAACGACTGCTCAAGAAGAGAAGTATCATAGTTTCGAACTTGAATGTTTAGCAGCAGTGTACGCGATTAAAAGATTTCACATTTATTTATCGGGCATTAAGTTTAAAATAATCACAGATTGCGACAGTTTTAGATTAACGCTTAACAAGCAGAACATTAACCCACGAATATCCCGTTGGGCAATGTTTTTACAAAATTACGACTATACTATTGAACATCGTAGTGGGAGTAAAATGTCACATGTAGACGCATTAAGTCGGTACAACACAATCTTGATTCTAGAAGCTAATACTTTAGAGGAAGTATTAGCGATTAAACAACACCAAGATCTTACGATTCGAGAAATCAAGAATAGATTAGAGAAAAGCGAGGAGAAATATTATGAATTACGGGACGGTTTAGTGTATAGAAAAGTCAGTAACAACAGATTATTATTTTACGTACCTGCGTGCTTAGTAGATAACGTTATCAAAACTAGCCACGATGATTTAGGGCATTTAGGTTATGAAAAAGTGTTAGACAACATTAGTCAGGTATATTGGTTCCCACAAATGCGTATAAAAATTAGAGAGTACATTAGTAATTGTTTGAAATGTATTGAATTTTCACCAATCAGCGGTAAACAGGAGGGATTTCTACACAGTTTGGACAAAGGCGACTTACCTTTTCAAACAATTCATGTGGATCATTACGGTCCATTGGAAAAGTGTAGGAATGGTTATAAATTTATTTTGGCGGTAGTAGATGGATTTACTAAATTCATAAGGTTGTATCCTTGTAAAACAACAAAATCGGAGGAAATAGTGAAAAACTTAGCAGAATATTTTAGAGCGTATAGTAAACCGAGACGGCTAATTAGTGACCGAGGTTCGTCATTTACATCAAATTTATTTAAAGAATTTTTAGCAAACAACGAGATAGAACAGGTACTGATCGCGATAGGAACTCCACGTGCGAACGGTCAGATTGAGCGATTTAATAGAATAATAGCACCAATGTTGGCAAAATTAACAAACACTCCGGGAAAATGGGACCAAGTTGTTGACAAAGTAGAATATGGAATAAATAACACTGTTTGTCGGTCAACAGGTAAAAGCCCATCCCAATTATTGTTTGGAATGAACCAAAAAGGTATTGTATCGGACAAAGTTCGAGAAGCGTTAGGAATTTTAAACAGTGACAGAAGAGACATTCTAACAACACGAAGGGAAGCAGCTGAAAAAATTATTAAAGTCCAACAATCAAATGAACGTTTATATGATAAAAAACACAAAAAACCTACTGAGTATCAGGTTGGCGATTACGTGGTAATTCGCAACATAGATACTACACCAGGAATAAATAAAAAATTGTTGCCTAAATTTAAGGGCCCGTTTGAAATTAAGAAGGTTTTAGACAGGGACAGGTATCTCATAACAGATGTAGAGGGGCACCAAGTGTCACGTGTGCCATTTACGGGAGTAGTTGGCCCCGATCAGATGAAATTCTGGATCAGGTCGGGAAACGAAAAAGAGAACAATACCTAATAGAAAATAAGTTTGAATTGTGTTATTGCGTTATATTTGCGTAAGCTAAGTTTGAATTGTATTATTGTGTTATTTATTGTGTGAATTATGTATTGTTTAGTTGTTGTAAACTTATTTGTTATTTAAGTAGATGATGATGGTCCATTGATGACCGAGGACGGTCATTGTGGTCAGGAATGGCCGAACTGTAGGTATTAGATATTTATATGTGTTGGTACCGATCGATCGTCGGTGATCAGCTGTTCGTCTGCTGCTGGTCGTCGTTACGAGCCGACGATCGATTTGTTATTAACGACTGACGTTCGTTTGTAAAAAAACATTTGTATTCAGATTGTAACATACCGTGAATCGGAAAACATCTATTAATATAAACTTCCTATACCTTATAGTATAACGTAATATGCAGTGCATCATTGAAAATACCTTATAATATAACGTAATATGCAGTGTATCATTGAAAATACCTTATAGTATAACGTAATATGCAGTGCATCATTGAAAATACCTTATAATATAACGTAATATACTGTGTATCTTTGAAATTACCTTATAATATAACGTAATATGCAGTGTATCATTGAAAATACCTTATAATATAACGTAATATGCAGTGTATCATTGAAAATACCATATAATATAACGTAATATGCAGTGTATCATAGAAAATACCTTATAATATATAGCAGTTTATCATTGAAAATACCTTATAATATAACTTAATATGCAGGGTATCATTGAAAATACCTTATAATATAACGTAATATGCAGGGTATCATTGAAAATACCTTATAATATATCGTAATTTGTAGTGTATCAATGAAAATACCTTCTCATATAACGTAATATGCAGTGTATCATTGAAAATACCTTATAATATATAGTAGTTTATCATTGAAAATACCTTATAATATATCGTAATTTGTATTGTATCATTGAAAATACCTTATAGTATAACGTAATATGCAGTGCATCATTGAAAATACCTTATAATATCACGTAATATGCAGTGTATCATTGAAAATACCTTAGAATATATGGTAATTCTAGTCTATCAATGAAAATACCTTATAATATAACGTAATATGCAGTGTATCATTGAAAATACCTTATAATATATAGTAGTTTATCATTGAAAATACCTTATAGTATAACGTAATATGCAGTGCATCATTGAAAATACCTTATAATATAACGTAATTTGTAGTGTATCAATGAAAATACCTTCTCATATAACGTAATATGCAGTGTATCATTGAAAATACCTTATAATATATCGTAATTTGTAGTGTATCTTTGAAAATACCTTATAATATAACGTAATATGCAGTGTATCATTGAAAATACCTTATAATATAACGTAATATGCAGGGTATCATTGAAAATACCTTATAATATATCGTAATTTGTAGTGTATCAATGAAAATACCTTCTCATATAACGTAATATGCAGTGTATCATTGAAAATACCTTACAATATATAGTAGTTTATCATTGAAAATACCTTATAATATATCGTAATTTGTATTGTATCATTGAAAATACCTTATAGTATAACGTAATATGCAGTGCATCATTGAAAATACCTTATAATATCACGTAATATGCAGTGTATCATTGAAAATACCTTATAATATAACGTAATATGCAGGGTATCATTGAAAATACCTTATAATATATCGTAAGTTGTAGTGTATCATTGAAAATATCTTATAATATAACGTAATATGCAGTGTATAATTGAAAATACCTTATACTATAACTTAATATACAGTGTATCATTGAAAATACTTTATAATATATCGTAATTTGTAGTGTATCATTGAAAATACCTTATAATATAACGTAATTTGTAGTATCATTGAAAATATCTTATAATATATCGTAGTGTATCATAGAAAATACCTTATAATATAACGTAATATGCAGTGTATCATAGAAAATACCTTATACTATAACGTAATATACAGTGTATCATTGAAAATACTTTATAATATATCGTAATTTGTAGTCTATCATTGAAAATACCTTATAATATAACGTAATATGCAGTGTATCTTTGAAAATACCTTATAATATAACGTAATAGGCAGTGTATAATTGGAAATACATTATAATATAACGTAATTTGCAGTGAATCATTGAAAATACCTTATAATATAACGTAATATGCAGTGTATCATAGAAAATACCTTATAATATATAGTAGTTTATCATTGAAAATACCTTATAATATAACTTAATATGCAGGGTATCATTGAAAATACCTTATAATATAACGTAATATGCAGGGTATCATTGAAAATACCTTATAATATATCGTAATTTGTAGTGTATCAATGAAAATACCTTCTCATATAACGTAATATGCAGTGTATCATTGAAAATACCTTATAATATATAGTAGTTTATCATTGAAAATACCTTATAATATATCGTAATTTGTATTGTATCATTGAAAATACCTTATAGTATAACGTAATATGCAGTGCATCATTGAAAATACCTTATAATATCACGTAATATGCAGTGTATCATTGAAAATACCTTATAATATATGGTAATTCTAGTCTATCAATGAAAATACGTTATAATATAACGTAATATGCAGTGTATCATTGAAAATACCTTATAATATATAGTAGTTTATCATTGAAAATACCTTATAGTATAACGTAATATGCAGTGCATCATTGAAAATACCTTATAATATAACGTAATTTGTAGTGTATCAATGAAAATACCTTCTCATATAACGTAATATGCAGTGTATCATTGAAAATACCTTATAATATATCGTAATTTGTAGTGTATCTTTGAAAATACCTTATAATATAACGTAATATGCAGTGTATCATTGAAAATACCTTATAATATAACGTAATATGCAGTGTATCATTGAAAATACCTTATAATATATCGTAATTTGTAGTGTATCAATGAAAATACCTTATCATATAACGTAATATGCAGTGTATCATTGAAAATACCTTATAATATATAGCAGTTTATCATTGAAAATACCTTATAATATATCGTAATTTGTATTGTATCATTGAAAATACCTTATAGTATAACGTAATATGCAGTGCATCATTGAAAATACCTTATAATATCACGTAATATGCAGTGTATCATTGAAAATACCTTATAATATAACGTAATATGCAGGGTATCATTGAAAATACCTTATAATATATCGTAAGTTGTAGTGTATCATTGAAAATATCTTATAATATAACGTAATATGCAGTGTATAAATGAAAATACCTTATACTATAACTTAATATACAGTGTATCATTGAAAATACTTTATAATATATCGTAATTTGTAGTGTATCATTGAAAATACCTTATAATATAACGTAATTTGTAGTATCATTGAAAATATCTTATAATATATCGTAGTGTATCATTGAAAATACCTTATAATATAACGTAATATGCAGTGTATCATAGAAAATACCTTATACTATAACGTAATATACAGTGTATCATTGAAAATACTTTATAATATATCGTAATTTGTAGTCTATCATTGAAAATACCTTATAATATAACGTAATATGCAGTGTATCTTTGAAAATACCTTATAATATAACGTAATAGGCAGTGTATAATTGGAAATACATTATAATATAACGTAATTTGCAGTGAATCATTGAAAATACCTTATAATATAACGTAATATGCAGTGTATCATTGAAAATACCTTATAATATATAGTAGTTTATCATTGAAAATACCTTATAATATAACGTAATATGCAGGGTATCATTGAAAATACCTTAGAATATATGGTAATTCTAGTCTATCAATGAAAATACCTTATAATATAACGTAATATGCAGTGTATCATTGAAAATACCTTATAATATATAGTAGTTTATCATTGAAAATACCTTATAGTATAACGTAATATGCAGTGCATCATTGAAAATACCTTATAATATAACGTAATATGCAGTGTATCATTGAAAATACCTTATAGTATAACGTAATATGCAGTGCATCATTGAAAATACCTTATAATATAACGTAATTTGTAGTGTATCAATGAAAATACCTTCTCATATAACGTAATATGCAGTGTATCATTGAAAATACCTTATAATATATCGTAATTTGTAGTGTATCTTTGAAAATACCTTATAATATAACGTAATATGCAGTGTATCATTGAAAATACCTTATAATATAACGTAATATGCAGTGTATCATTGAAAATACCTTATAATATATCGTAATTTGTAGTGTATCAATGAAAATACCTTCTCATATAACGTAATATGCAGTGTATCATTGAAATACCTTATAATATATAGTATTTTATCATTGAAAATACCTTATAATATATCGTAATTTGTATTGTATCATTGAAAATACCTTATAGAATAACGTAATATGCAGTGCATCATTGAAAATACCTTATAATATCACGTAATATGCAGTGTATCATTGAAAATACCTTATAATATAACGTAATATGCAGGGTATCATTGAAAATACCTTATAATATATCGTAAGTTGTAGTGTATCATTGAAATCCCTTATAATATAACGTACTATGCAGTGTATAATTGAAAATACCTTATATAACGTAATATGCAGGGTATCATTGAAAATACCTTATAATATATCGTAATTTGTAGTGTATCATTGAAATACCTTATAATATAACGTAATATGCAGTGTATCATTGAAAATACCTTATAATATATCGTAATTTGTAGTGTATCATTGAAAATACCTTAGAATATCTGGTAATTCTAGTCTATCAATGAAAATACCTTATAATATAACGTAATATGCAGTGTATCATTGAAAATACCTTATAATATATAGTAGTTTATCATTGAAAATACCTTATAGTATAACGTAATATGCAGTGCATCATTGAAAATACCTTATAATATAACGTAATATGCAGTGTATCATTGAAAATACCTTATAGTATAACGTAATATGCAGTGTATCATTGAAAATACCTTATAATATAACGTAATATACTGTGTATCTTTGAAATTACCTTACGTAATATGCAGTGTATCATTGAAAATACCTTATAATATAACGTAATATGCAGTGTATCATTGAAAATACCATATAATATAACGTAATATGCAGTGTATCATAGAAAATACCTTATAATATATAGCAGTTTATCATTGAAAATACCTTATAATATAACTTAATATGCAGGGTATCATTGAAAATACATTATAATATCACGTAATATGCAGTGTATCATTGAAAATACCTTATAATATAACGTAATATGCAGGGTATCATTGAAAATACCTTATAATATATCGTAAGTTGTAGTGTATCATTGAAAATATCTTATAATATAACGTAATATGCAGTGTATAATTGAAAATACCTTATAATATAACGTAATATGCAGGGTATCATTGAAAATACCTTATAATATATCGTAATTTGTAGTGTATCATTGAAAATACCTTCTAATATAACGTAATATGCAGTGTATCATTGAAAATACCTTATAATATATCGTAATTTGTAGTGTATCATTGAAAATACCTTAGAATATATGGTAATTCTAGTCTATCAATGAAAATACGTTATAATACAACGTAATATGCAGTGTATCATTGAAAATACCTTATAATATATAGTAGTTTATCATTGAAAATACCTTATAGTATAACGTAATATGCAGTGCATCATTGAAAATACCTTATAATATAACGTAATATGCAGTGTATCATTGAAAATACCTTATAGTATAACGTAATATGCAGTGCATCATTGAAAATACCTTATAATATAACGTAATATACTGTGTATCTTTGAAATTACCTTATAATATAACGTAATATGCAGTGTATCATTGAAAATACCTTATAATATAACGTAATATGCAGTGTATCATTGAAAATACCATATAATATAACGTAATATGCAGTGTATCATAGAAAATACCTTATAATATATAGTAGTTTATCATTGAAAATACCTTATAATATAACGTAATATGCAGGGTATCATTGAAAATACATTATAATATATCGTAATTTGTAGTGTATCATTGAAAATACCTTATAATATAACGTAATATGCAGGGTATCATTGAAAATACCTTATAATATATCGTAATTTGTAGTGTATCATTGAAAATACCTTATAATATAACGTAATATGCAGTGTATCATTGAAAATACCTTATAATATAACGTAATATGCAGGGTATCATTGAAAATACCTTATAATATAACGTAATATGCAGGGTATCATTGAAAATACCTTATAATATATCGTAATTTGTAGTGTATCAATGAAAATACCTTCTCATATAACGTAATATGCAGTGTATCATTGAAAATACCTTATAATATATAGTAGTTTATCATTGAAAATACCTTATAATATATCGTAATTTGTATTGTATCATTGAAAATACCTTATAGTATAACGTAATATGCAGTGCATCATTGAAAATACCTTATAATATCACGTAATATGCAGTGTATCATTGAAAATACCTTATAATATAACGTAATATGCAGGGTATCATTGAAAATACCTTATAATATATCGTAAGTTGTAGTGTATCATTGAAAATATCTTATAATATAACGTAATATGCAGTGTATAATTGAAAATACCTTATAATATAACGTAATATGCAGGGTATCATTGAAAATACCTTATAATATATCGTAATTTGTAGTGTATCATTGAAAATACCTTATCATATAACGTAATATGCAGTGTATCATTGAAAATACCTTATAATATATCGTAATTTGTAGTGTATCATTGAAAATACCTTAGAATATATGGTAATTCTAGTCTATCAATGAAAATACCTTATAATATAACGTAATATGCAGTGTATCATTGAAAATACCTTATAATATATAGTAGTTTATCATTGAAAATACCTTATAGTATAACGTAATATGCAGTGCATCATTGAAAATACCTTATAATATAACGTAATATGCAGTGTATCTTTGAAAATACCTTATAATATAACGTAATAGGCAGTGTATAATTGGAAATACATTATAATATAACGTAATTTGCAGTGAATCATTGAAAATACCTTATAATATAACGTAATTTGCAGTGTATCATTGAAAATACCTTATAATATATAGTAGTTTATCATTGAAAATACCTGTATCATTGAAAATACCTTAGAATATATGGTAATTCTAGTCTATCAATGAAAATACCTTATAATATAACGTAATATGCAGTGTATCATTGAAAATACCTTATAATATATAGTAGTTTATCATTGAAAATACCTTATAGTATAACGTAATATGCAGTGCATCATTGAAAATACCTTATAATATAACGTAATATGCAGTGTATCATTGAAAATACCTTATAGTATAACGTAATATGCAGTGGCATCATTGAAAATACCTTATAATATAACGTAATATGTAGTGTATCAATGAAAATACCTTCTCATATAACGTAATATGCAGTGTATCATTGAAAATACCTTATAATATATCGTAATTTGTAGTGTATCTTTGAAAATACCTTATAATATAACGTAATATGCAGTGTATCATTGAAAATACCTTATAATATAACGTAATATGCAGGGTATCATTGAAAATACCTTATAATATATCGTAATTTGTAGTGTATCAATGAAAATACCTTATCATATAACGTAATATGCAGTGTATCATTGAAAATACCTTATAATATATAGTAGTTTATCATTGAAAAATACCTTATAATATATCGTAATTTGTAGTGTATCATTGAAAATACCTTATAGTATAACGTAATATGCAGTGCATCATTGAAAATACCTTATAATATCACGTAATATGCAGTGTATCATTGAAAATACCTTATAATATAACGTAATATGCAGGGTATCATTGAAAATACCTTATAATATATCGTAATTTGTAGTGTATCATTGAAAATAACTTATAATATAACGTAATATGCAGTGTATAATTTGAAAATACCTTATAATATAACGTAATATGCAGGGTATCATTGAAAATACCTTATAATATATCGTAATTTGTAGTGTATCATTGAAAATACCTTATAATATAACGTAATATGCAGTGTATCATTGAAAATACCTTATAATATATCGTAATTTGTAGTGTATCATTGAAAATACCTTAGAATATATGGTAATTCTAGTCTATCAATGAAAATACGTTATATTATAAGGTAATATGCAGTGTATCATTGAAAATACCTTATAATATATAGTAGTTTATCATTGAAAATACCTTATAGTATAACGTAATATGCAGTGCATCATTGAAAATACCTTATAATATAACGTAATATGCAGTGTATCATTGAAAATACCTTATAGTATAACGTAATATGCAGTGCATCATTGAAAATACCTTATAATATAACGTAATATACTGTGTATCTTTGAAATTACCTTATAATATAACGTAATATGCAGTGTATCATTGAAAATACCTTATAATATAACGTAATATGCAGTGTATCATTGAAAATACCATATAATATAACGTAATATGCAGTTGTATCATAGAAAATACCTTATAATATATAGCAGTTTATCATTGAAAATACCTTATAATATAACTTAATATGCAGGGTATCATTGAAAATACATTATAATATATCGTAATTTGTAGTGTATCATTGAAAATACCTTATAATATAACGTAATATGCAGGGTATCATTGAAAATACCTTATAATATATCGTACATTTGTAGTGTATCATTGAAAATACCTTATAATATAACGTAATATGCAGTGTATCATTGAAAATACCTTATAATATAACGTAATATGCAGGGTATCATTGAAAATACCTTATAATATATCGTAATTTGTAGTGTATCAATGAAAATACCTTCTCATATAATGTAATATGCTGTGTATCATTGAAAATACCTTATAATATATCGTAATTGTATTGTATCATTGAAAATACCTTATAATATAACGTAATATGCAGTGCATCATTGAAAATACCTTATAATATCACGTAATATGCAGTGTATCATTGAAAATACCTTATAATATAACGTAATATGCAGGGTATCATTGAAAATACATTATAATATATCGTAATTTGTATTGTATCATTGGAAATACCTTATACTATAACGTAATATGCAGTGCATCATTGAAAATACCTTATAATATCACGTAATATGCAGTGTATCATTGAAAATACCTTATAATATAACGTAATATGCAGGGTATCATTGAAAATACCTTATAATATATCGTAAGTTGTAGTGTATCATTGAAAATATCTTATAATATAACGTAATATGCAGTGTATCATTGAAAATACCTTATAATATAACGTAATATGCAGGGTATCATTGAAAATACCTTATAATATATCGTAATTTGTAGTGTATCATTGAAAATACCTTAGAATATATGGTAATTCTAGTCTATCAATGAAAATACCTTATAATATAACGTAATATGCAGTGTATCATTGAAAATACTTATAATATAACGTAATATGCAGGGTATCATTGAAATACCTTATAATATATCGTAATTTGTAGTGTATCATTGAAAATACCTTATAATATAACGTAATATGCAGTGTATCATTGAAAATACCTTAGAATATATGGTAATGCTAGTCTATCACTGAAAATACCTTATAATATAACGTAATATGCAGTCTACCATTGAAAATACATTATAAAATAATGTAATATGTAGTCTGTCATTGAAAATACCTTATAATATAACGCAATATGCAGTGTATCATTGAAAATACCGTATAATATATAGTAGTTTATCATTGAAAATACCTTATAATATAACGTAATATGCAGTTTATCATTGAAAATACCTTATAACATATCGTAATTTGTAGTGTATCAATGAAAATACCTTATAATATAACGTAATATGCAGTGTATCATTGAAAATACCTTGTAATATATCGTAATTTGTATTGTATCATTGAAAATACCTTATAGTATAATGTAATATGCAGTGCATCATTGAAAATACCTTATAATATAACGTAATATGCAGGGTATCATTGAAAATACCTTATAATATATCGTAATTTGTAGTGTATCTTTGAAAATACCTTATAATATAACTTAATATGCAGGGTATCATTGAAAATACCTTATAATATATAGTAATTTGTAGTGTATCAATGAAAATACCTTCACATATAACATAATATGCAGTGTATCATTGAAAATACCTTATAATATATCGTAATTTGTAGTGTATCTTTGAAAATACCTTATAATATAACGTAATATGCAGTGTACCATTGAAAATACCTTATAATATATAGCAGTTTATCATTGAAAATACCTTATAATATAACTTAATATGCAGTGTATCATTGAAAATACCTTATGATATAACGTAATATGCAGTTTATCATTGAAAATACCTTATAATATAACTTAATATGCAGTGTATCATTGAAAATACCTTATAATATAACGTAATATGCAGGGTATAATTGAAAATACCTTATAATACATCGTAATTTGTACGTGTATCATTGAAAATACCTTAGAATATATGGTAATTCTAGTCTATCATTGAAAATACCTTATGATATAACGTAATATGCAGTGTATCATTGAAAATACCTTATAATATAACGTAATATGCAGGGTATAATTGAAAATACCTTATAATACATCGTAATTTGTAGTGTATCATTGAAAATACCTTAGAATATATGGTAATGCTAGTCTATCACTGAAAATACCTTATAATATAACGTAATATACTGTGTATCTTTGAAATTACCTTATAATATAACGTAATATGCATTGTATCATTGAAAATACCTTATAATATAACGTAATATGCAGTGTATCATTGAAAATACCGTATAATATATAGTAGTTTATCATTGAAAATACCTTATAATATAACGCAATATGCAGTTTATCATTGAAAATACCTTATAATATATCGTAATTTGTAGTGTATCAATGAAAATACCTTATAGTATAACGTAATATGCAGTGCATCATTGAAAATACCTTATAATATCACGTAATATGCAGTGTATCATTGAAAATACCTTATAATATAACGTAATATGCAGGGTATCATTGAAAATACATTATAATATATCGTAATTTGTATTGTATCATTGGAAATACCTTATAGTATAACGTAATATGCAGTGCATCATTGAAAATACCTTATAATATCACGTAATATGCAGTGTATCATTGAAAATACCTTATAATATATCGTAATATGCAGTGTATCATTGAAAATACCTTATAATATATAGCAGTTTATCATTCAAAATACCTTTTAATATAACTTAATATGCAGTGTATCATTGAAAATACCTTATGATATAACGTAATATGCAGTGTATCATTGAAAATACCTTAGAATATATGGTAATTCTAGTCTATCAATGAAAATACCTTATAATATAACGTAATATGCAGGGTATCATTGAAAATACCTTATAATATATCGTAATTTGTAGTGCATCATTGAAAATACCTTAGAATATATGGTAATTCTAGTCTATCAATGAAAATACCTTATAATATAACGTAATATGCAGTGTATCATTGAAAATACCTTATAATATATAGTAGTTTATCATTGAAAATACCTTATAGTATAACGTAATATGCAGTGCATCATTGAAAATACCTTATAATATAACGTAATATGCAGTGTATCATTGAAAATACCTTATAGTATAACGTAATATGCAGTGTATCATTGAAAATACCTTATAATATAACGTAATATGCAGTGTATCATTGAAAATACCTTATAATATATCGTAATATGCAGTGTATCATTGAAAATACCTTATAATATATAGCAGTTTATCATTGAAAATACCTTTTAATATAACTTAATATGCAGTTTATCATTGAAAATACCTTATGATATAACGTAATATGCAGTGTATCATTGAAAATACCTTGGAATATATGGTAATTCTAGTCTATCAATGAAAATACCTTATAATATAACGTAATATGCAGGGGATCATTGAAAATACCTTATAATATATCGTAATTTGTAGTGTATCATTGAAAATACCTTATAATATAACGTAATATGCAGTGTATCATTGAAAATACCTTATAATATAACGTAATATGCAGGGTATCATTGAAAATACTTTATAATATATCGTAATTTGTAGTGTATCAATGAAAATACCTTCTCATATAACGTAATATGCAGTGTATCATTGAAAATACCTTATAATATATAGTAGTTTATCATTGAAAATACCTTATAATATAATGTAATATGCTGTGTATCATTGAAAATACCTTATAATATATCGTAATTTGTATTGTATCATTGAAAATACCTTATACTATAACGTAATATGCAGTGCATCATTGAAAATACCTTATAATATCACGTAATATGCAGTGTATCATTGAAAATACCTTATAATATAACGTAATATGCAGGGTATCATTGAAAATACATTATAATATATCGTAATTTGTATTGTATCATTGGAAATACCTTATAGTATAACGTAATATGCAGTGCATCATTGAAAATACCTTATAATATCACGTAATATGCAGTGTATCATTGAAAATACCTTATAATATAACGTAATATGCAGGGTATCATTGAAAATACCTTATAATATATCGTAAGTTGTAGTGTATCATTGAAAATATCTTATAATATAACGTAATATGCAGTGTATCATTGAAAATACCTTATAATATAACGTAATATGCAGGGTATCATTGAAAATACCTTATAATATATCGTAATTTGTAGTGTATCAATGAAAATACCTTATAATATAACGTAATATGCAGTGTATCATTGAAAATACCTTGTAATATATCGTAATTTGTATTGTATCATTGAAAATACCTTATAGTATAACGTAATATGCAGTGCATCATTGAAAATACCTTATAATATAACGTAATATGCAGTGTATCATTGAAAATACCTTATAATATAACGTAATATGCAGGGTATCATTGAAAATACCTTAGAATATATCGTAATTTGTAGTGTAGCAATGAAAATACATTATAATATAACGTAATATGCAGTGTATCATTGAAAATACCTTGTAATATATCGTAATTTGTATTGTATCATTGAAAATACCTTATAGTATAACGTAATATGCAGTGCATCATTGAAAATACCTTATAATATCACGTAATATGCAGTGTATCATTGAAAATACCTTATAATATAACGTAATATGCAGGGTATCATTGAAAATACATTATAATATATCGTAATTTGTATTGTATCATTGGAAATACCTTATAGTATAACGTAATATGCAGTGCATCATTGAAAATACCTTATAATATCACGTAATATGCAGTGTATCATTGAAAATACCTTATAATATATCGTAATATGCAGTGTATCATTGTAAATACCTTATAATATATAGCAGTTTATCATTTAAAATACCTTTTAATATAACTTAATATGCAGTGTATCATTGAAAATACCTTATGATATAACGTAATATGCAGTGTATCATTGAAAATACCTTAGAATATATGGTAATTCTAGTCTATCAATGAAAATACCTTATAATATAACGTAATATGCAGTGTATCATTGAAAATACCTTATAATATATCGTAATTTGTAGTGCATCATTGAAAATACCTTAGAATATATGGTAATTCTAGTCTATCAATGAAAATACCTTATAATATAACGTAATATGCAGTGTATCATTGAAAATACCTTATAATATATAGTAGTTTATCATTGAAAATACCTTATAGTATAACGTAATATGCAGTGCATCATTGAAAATACCTTATAATATAACGTAATATGCAGTGTATCATTGAAAATACCTTATAGTATAACGTAATATGCAGTGCATCATTGAAAATACCTTATAATATAACGTAATATACTGTGTATCTTTGAAATTACCTTATAATATAACGTAATATGCAGTGTATCATTGAAAATACCTTATAATATAACGTAATATGCAGTGTATCATTGAAAATACCTTATAATATATCGTAATATGCAGTGTATCATTGAAAATACCTTATAATATATAGCAGTTTATCATTGAAAATACCTTTTAATATAACTTAATATGCAGTTTATCATTGAAAATACCTTATGATATAACGTAATATGCAGTGTATCATTGAAAATACCTTGGAATATATGGTAATTCTAGTCTATCAATGAAAATACCTTATAATATAACGTAATATGCAGGGGATCATTGAAAATACCTTATAATATATCGTAATTTGTAGTGTATCATTGAAAATACCTTATATTATAACGTAATATGCAGGTTATCATTGAAAATACCTTATAATATAACGTAATATGCAGGGTATCATTGAAAATACTTTATAATATATCGTAATTTGTAGTGTATCAATGAAAATACCTTCTCATATAACGTAATATGCAGTGTATCATTGAAAATACCTTATAATATATAGTAGTTTATCATTGAAAATACCTTATAATATAATGTAATATGCTGTGTATCATTGAAAATACCTTATAATATATCGTAATTTGTATTGTATCATTGAAAATACCTTATACTATAACGTAATATGCAGTGCATCATTGAAAATACCTTATAATATCACGTAATATGCAGTGTATCATTGAAAATACCTTATAATATAACGTAATATGCAGGGTATCATTGAAAATACATTATAATATATCGTAATTTGTATTGTATCATTGGAAATACCTTATAGTATAACGTAATATGCAGTGCATCATTGAAAATACCTTATAATATAACGTAATATGCAGTGTATCATTGAAAATACCTTATAATATAACGTAATATGCAGGGTATCATTGAAAATACCTTAGAATATATCGTAATTTGTAGTGTAGCAATGAAAATACATTATAATATAACGTAATATGCAGTGTATCATTGAAAATACCTTGTAATATATCGTAATTTGTATTGTATCATTGAAAATACCTTATAGTATAACGTAATATGCAGTGCATCATTGAAAATACCTTATAATATCACGTAATATGCAGTGTATCATTGAAAATACCTTATAATATAACGTAATATGCAGGGTATCATTGAAAATACATTATAATATATCGTAATTTGTATTGTATCATTGGAAATACCTTATAGTATAACGTAATATGCAGTGTATCATTGAAAATACCTTATAATATAACGTAATATGCAGTGTATCATTGAAAATACCTTATAATATATCGTAATATGCAGTGTATCATTGTAAATACCTTATAATATATAGCAGTTTATCATTTAAAATACCTTTTAATATAACTTAATATGCAGTGTATCATTGAAAATACCTTATGATATAACGTAATATGCAGTGTATCATTGAAAATACCTTAGAATATATGGTAATTCTAGTCTATCAATGAAAATACCTTATAATATAACGTAATATGCAGTGTATCATTGAAAATACCTTATAATATATCGTAATTTGTAGTGCATCATTGAAAATACCTTAGAATATATGGTAATTCTAGTCTATCAATGAAAATACCTTATAATATAACGTAATATGCAGTGTATCATTGAAAATACCTTATAATATATAGTAGTTTATCATTGAAAATACCTTATAGTATAACGTAATATGCAGTGCATCATTGAAAATACCTTATAATATAACGTAATATGCAGTGTATCATTGAAAATACCTTATAGTATAACGTAATATGCAGTGCATCATTGAAAATACCTTATAATATCACGTAATATGCAGTGTATCATTGAAAATACCTTATAATATAACGTAATATGCAGGGTATCATTGAAAATACATTATAATATATCGTAATTTGTATTGTATCATTGGAAATACCTTATAGTATAACGTAATATGCAGTGCATCATTGAAAATACCTTATAATATCACGTAATATGCAGTGTATCATTGAAAATACCTTATAATATATCGTAATATGCAGTGTATCATTGTAAATACCTTATAATATATAGCAGTTTATCATTTAAAATACCTTTTAATATAACTTAATATGCAGTGTATCATTGAAAATACCTTATGATATAACGTAATATGCAGTGTATCATTGAAAATACCTTAGAATATATGGTAATTCTAGTCTATCAATGAAAATACCTTATAATATAACGTAATATGCAGGGTATCATTGAAAATACCTTATAATATATCGTAATTTGTAGTGCATCATTGAAAATACCTTAGAATATATGGTAATTCTAGTCTATCAATGAAAATACCTTATAATATAACGTAATATGCAGTGTATCATTGAAAATACCTTATAATATATAGTAGTTTATCATTGAAAATACCTTATAGTATAACGTAATATGCAGTGCATCATTGAAAATACCTTATAATATAACGTAATATGCAGTGTATCATTGAAAATACCTTATAGTATAACGTAATATGCAGTGCATCATTGAAAATACCTTATAATATCACGTAATATGCAGTGTATCATTGAAAATACCTTATAATATATCGTAATATGCAGTGTATCATTGTAAATACCTTATAATATATAGCAGTTTATCATTCAAAATACCTTTTAATATAACTTAATATGCAGTGTATCATTGAAAATACCTTATGATATAACGTAATATGCAGTGTATCATTGAAAATACCTTATAATATATAGTAGTTTATCATAGAAAATACCTTATAGTATAACGTAATATGCAGTGCATCATTGAAAATACCTTATAATATAACGTAATATGCAGTGTATCATTGAAAATACCTTATAATATCACGTAATATGCAGTGTATCATTGAAAATACCTTATAATATAACGTAATATGCAGGGTATCATTGAAAATACATTATAATATATCGTAATTTGTATTGTATCATTGGAAATACCTTATAGTATAACGTAATATGCAGTGCATCATTGAAAATACCTTATAATATCACGTAATATGCAGTGTATCATTGAAAATACCTTATAATATATCGTAATATGCAGTGTATCATTGTAAATACCTTATAATATATAGCAGTTTATCATTTAAAATACCTTTTAATATAACTTAATATGCAGTGTATCATTGAAAATACCTTATGATATAACGTAATATGCAGTGTATCATTGAAAATACCTTAGAATATATGGTAATTCTAGTCTATCAATGAAAATACCTTATAATATAACGTAATATGCAGGGTATCATTGAAAATACCTTATAATATATCGTAATTTGTAGTGCATCATTGAAAATACCTTAGAATATATGGTAATTCTAGTCTATCAATGAAAATACCTTATAATATAACGTAATATGCAGTGTATCATTGAAAATACCTTATAATATATAGTAGTTTATCATTGAAAATACCTTATAGTATAACGTAATATGCAGTGCATCATTGAAAATACCTTATAATATAACGTAATATGCAGTGTATCATTGAAAATACCTTATAGTATAACGTAATATGCAGTGCATCATTGAAAATACCTTATAATATCACGTAATATGCAGTGTATCATTGAAAATACCTTATAATATAACGTAATATGCAGTGTATCATTGTAAATACCTTATAATATATAGCAGTTTATCATTCAAAATACCTTTTAATATAACTTAATATGCAGTGTATCATTGAAAATACCTTATGATATAACGTAATATGCAGTGTATCATTGAAAATACCTTAGAATATATGGTAATTCTAGTCTATCAATGAAAATACCTTATAATATAACGTAATATGCAGTGTATCATTGAAAATACCTTATAATATATCGTAATTTGTAGTGCATCATTGAAAATACCTTAGAATATATGGTAATTCTAGTCTATCAATGAAAATACCTTATAATATAACGTAATATGCAGTGTATCATTGAAAATACCTTATAATATATAGTAGTTTATCATTGAAAATACCTTATAGTATAACGTAATATGCAGTGCATCATTGAAAATACCTTATAATATAACGTAATATGCAGTGTATCATTGAAAATACCTTATAGTATAACGTAATATGCAGTGCATCATTGAAAATACCTTATAATATAACGTAATATACTGTGTATCTTTGAAATTACCTTATAATATAACGTAATATGCAGTGTATCATTGAAAATACCTTATAATATAACGTAATATGCAGTGTATCATTGAAAATACCTTATAATATATCGTAATATGCAGTGTATCATTGAAAATACCTTATAATATATAGCAGTTTATCATTGAAAATACCTTTTAATATAACTTAATATGCAGTTTATCATTGAAAATACCTTATGATATAACGTAATATGCAGTGTATCATTGAAAATACCTTAGAATATATGGTAATTCTAGTCTATCAATGAAAATACCTTATAATATAACGTAATATGCAGGGGATCATTGAAAATACCTTATAATATATCGTAATTTGTAGTGTATCATTGAAAATACCTTATAATATAACGTAATATGCAGTGTATCATTGAAAATACCTTATAATATAACGTAATATGCAGGGTATCATTGAAAATACTTTATAATATATCGTAATTTGTAGTGTATCAATGAAAATACCTTCTCATATAACGTAATATGCAGTGTATCATTGAAAATACCTTATAATATATAGTAGTTTATCATTGAAAATACCTTATAATATAATGTAATATGCTGTGTATCATTGAAAATACCTTATAATATATCGTAATTTGTATTGTATCATTGAAAATACCTTATACTATAACGTAATATGCAGTGCATCATTGAAAATACCTTATAATATCACGTAATATGCAGTGTATCATTGAAAATACCTTATAATATAACGTAATATGCAGGGTATCATTGAAAATACATTATAATATATCGTAATTTGTATTGTATCATTGGAAATACCTTATAGTATAACGTAATATGCAGTGCATCATTGAAAATACCTTATAATATCACGTAATATGCAGTGTATCATTGAAAATACCTTATAATATAACGTAATATGCAGGGTATCATTGAAAATACCTTATAATATATCGTAAGTTGTAGTGTATCATTGAAAATACCTTATAATATAACGTAATATGCAGGGTATCATTGAAAATACCTTATAATATATCGTAATTTGTAGTGTATCAATGAAAATACCTTCTCATATAACGTAATATGCAGTGTATCATTGAAAATACCTTATAATATATCGTAATTTGTAGTGTATCTTTGAAAATACCTTATAATATAACGTAATATGCAGTGTATCATAGAAAATACCTTATAATATATAGCAGTTTATCATTGAAAATACCTTATAATATAACTTAATATGCAGGGTATCATTGAAAATACCTTATAATATATCGTAATTTGTAGTGTATCATTGAAAATACCTTATAATATAACGTAATATGCAGTGTATCATTGAAAATACCTTATAATATATCGTAATTTATAGTGTATCATTGAAAATACCTTATAATATATCGTAATATGCAGTGTATCATTGTAAATACCTTATAATATATAGCAGTTTATCATTTAAAATACCTTTTAATATAACTTAATATGCAGTGTATCATTGAAAATACCTTATGATATAACGTAATATGCAGTGTATCATTGAAAATACCTTAGAATATATGGTAATTCTAGTCTATCAATGAAAATACCTTATAATATAACGTAATATGCAGGGTATCATTGAAAATACCTTATAATATATCGTAATTTGTAGTGCATCATTGAAAATACCTTAGAATATATGGTAATTCTAGTCTATCAATGAAAATACCTTATAATATAACGTAATATGCAGTGTATCATTGAAAATACCTTATAATATATAGTAGTTTATCATTGAAAATACCTTATAGTATAACGTAATATGCAGTGCATCATTGAAAATACCTTATAATATAACGTAATATGCAGTGTATCATTGAAAATACCTTATAGTATAACGTAATATGCAGTGCATCATTGAAAATACCTTATAATATCACGTAATATGCAGTGTATCATTGAAAATACCTTATAATATATCGTAATATGCAGTGTATCATTGTAAATACCTTATAATATATAGCAGTTTATCATTCAAAATACCTTTTAATATAACTTAATATGCAGTGTATCATTGAAAATACCTTATGATATAACGTAATATGCAGTGTATCATTGAAAATACCTTAGAATATATGGTAATTCTAGTCTATCAATGAAAATACCTTATAATATAACGTAATATGCAGTGTATCATTGAAAATACCTTATAATATATCGTAATTTGTAGTGCATCATTGAAAATACCTTAGAATATATGGTAATTCTAGTCTATCAATGAAAATACCTTATAATATAACGTAATATGCAGTGTATCATTGAAAATACCTTATAATATATAGTAGTTTATCATTGAAAATACCTTATAGTATAACGTAATATGCAGTGCATCATTGAAAATACCTTATAATATAACGTAATATGCAGTGTATCATTGAAAATACCTTATAGTATAACGTAATATGCAGTGCATCATTGAAAATACCTTATAATATAACGTAATATACTGTGTATCTTTGAAATTACCTTATAATATAACGTAATATGCAGTGTATCATTGAAAATACCTTATAATATAACGTAATATGCAGTGTATCATTGAAAATACCTTATAATATATCGTAATATGCAGTGTATCATTGAAAATACCTTATAATATATAGCAGTTTATCATTGAAAATACCTTTTAATATAACTTAATATGCAGTTTATCATTGAAAATACCTTATGATATAACGTAATATGCAGTGTATCATTGAAAATACCTTAGAATATATGGTAATTCTAGTCTATCAATGAAAATACCTTATAATATAACGTAATATGCAGGGGATCATTGAAAATACCTTATAATATATCGTAATTTGTAGTGTATCATTGAAAATACCTTATAATATAACGTAATATGCAGTGTATCATTGAAAATACCTTATAATATAACGTAATATGCAGGGTATCATTGAAAATACTTTATAATATATCGTAATTTGTAGTGTATCAATGAAAATACCTTCTCATATAACGTAATATGCAGTGTATCATTGAAAATACCTTATAATATATAGTAGTTTATCATTGAAAATACCTTATAATATAATGTAATATGCTGTGTATCATTGAAAATACCTTATAATATATCGTAATTTGTATTGTATCATTGAAAATACCTTATACTATAACGTAATATGCAGTGCATCATTGAAAATACCTTATAATATCACGTAATATGCAGTGTATCATTGAAAATACCTTATAATATAACGTAATATGCAGGGTATCATTGAAAATACATTATAATATATCGTAATTTGTATTGTATCATTGGAAATACCTTATAGTATAACGTAATATGCAGTGCATCATTGAAAATACCTTATAATATCACGTAATATGCAGTGTATCATTGAAAATACCTTATAATATAACGTAATATGCAGGGTATCATTGAAAATACCTTATAATATATCGTAAGTTGTAGTGTATCATTGAAAATACCTTATAATATAACGTAATATGCAGGGTATCATTGAAAATACCTTATAATATATCGTAATTTGTAGTGTATCAATGAAAATACCTTCTCATATAACGTAATATGCAGTGTATCATTGAAAATACCTTATAATATATCGTAATTTGTAGTGTATCTTTGAAAATACCTTATAATATAACGTAATATGCAGTGTATCATAGAAAATACCTTATAATATATAGCAGTTTATCATTGAAAATACCTTATAATATAACTTAATATGCAGGGTATCATTGAAAATACCTTATAATATATCGTAATTTGTAGTGTATCATTGAAAATACCTTATAATATAACGTAATATGCAGTGTATCATTGAAAATACCTTATAATATATCGTAATTTATAGTGTATCATTGAAAATACCTTAGAATGTATGGTAATTCTAGTCTATCAATGAAAATACCTTATAATATAACGTAATATGCAGTGTATCATTGAAAATACCTTATAATATATAGTAGTTTATCATTGAAAATACCTTATAGTATAACGTAATATGCAGTGCATCATTGAAAATACCTTATAATATAACGTAATATGCAGTGTATCATTGAAAATACCTTATAGTATAACGTAATATGCAGTGCATCATTGAAAATACCTTATAATATAACGTAATATACTATGTATCTTTGAAATTACCTTATAATATAACGTAATATGCAGTGTATCATTGAAAATACCTTATAATATAACGTAATATGCAGTGTATCATTGAAAATACCTTATAATATATCGTAATTTGTAGTGTATATTTGAAAATACCTTATAATATAACGTAATATGCAGTGTATCATAGAAAATACCTTATAATATATAGCAGTTTATCATTGAAAATACCTTATAATATAACTTAATATGCAGGGTATCATTGAAAATACCTTATAATATATCGTAATTTGTAGTGTATCATTGAAAATACCTTATAATATAACGTAATATGCAGTGTATCTTTGAAAATACCTTATAATATAACGTAATATGCAGTGTACCATTGAAAATACCTTATAATATATAGCAGTTTATCATTGAAAATACCTTATAATATAACTTAATATGCAGTGTATCATTGAAAATACCTTATGATATAACGTAATATGCAGTGTATCATTGAAAATACCTTATAATATATAGTAGTTTATTATTGAAAATACCTTAGAATATATGGTAATTTGTAGTATATCATTGAAAATACTTTATAATATAACGTAATATGCAGTTTATCATTGAAACTACCTTATAATATATCGTAATTTGTAGTGTAGCAATGAAAATACCTTATAATATAACGTAATATGCAGTGTATCATTGAAAATACCTTATAATATATCGTAATTTGTATTGTATCATTGAAAATACCTTATAGTATAACGTAATATGCAGTGCATCATTGAAAATACCTTATAATATCACGTAATATGCAGTGTATCATTGAAAGTACCTTATAATTTAACGTAATATGCAGGGTATCATTGAAAATACCTTATAATATATCGTATTTTGTAGTGTAGCAATGAAAATACCTTATAATATAACGTAATATGCAGTGTATCATTGAAAATACCTTATAATATAACGTAATATGCAGGGTATAATTGAAAATACCTTATAATACATCGTAATTTGTAGTGTATCATTGAAAATACCTTAGAATATATGGTCATTCTAGTCTATCAATGAATATACCTTATAATATAACGTAATATGCAGTGTATCATTGAAAATACCTTATAATATATCGTAATTTGTAGTGTATCATTGAAAATACCTTATAATATAACGTAATTTGTAGTGTATCAATGAAAATACCTTCTCATATAACGTAATATGCAGTGTATCATTGAAAATACCTTATAATATAACGTAATATGCAGTGTATCATTGAAAATACCTTATAATATATCGTAATTTGTATTGTATCATTGAAAATACCTTATAGTATAACGTAATATGCAGTGCATCATTGAAAATACCTTATAATATCACGTAATATGCAGTGTATCATTGAAAGTACCTTATAATTTAACGTAATATGCAGGGTATCATTGAAAATACATTAAAATATATCGTAATTTGTAGTGTAGCAATGAAAATACCTTATAATATAACGTAATATGCAGTGTATCATTGAAAATACATTATAATATAACGTAATATGCAGGGTATAATTGAAAATACCTTATAATACATCGTAATTTGTAGTGTATCATTGAAAATACCTTAGAATATATGGTAATTCTAGTCTATCAATGAATATACCTTATAATATAACGTAATATGCAGTGTATCATTGAAAATACCTTATAATATATCGTAATTTGTAGTGTATCATTGAAAATACCTTATAATATAACGTAATTTGTAGTGTATCAATGAAAATACCTTCTCATATAACGTAATATGCAGTGTATCATTGAAAATACCTTATAATATAACGTAATATGCAGTGTATCATTGAAAATACCTTATAATATAACGTAATATGCAGGGTATAATTGAAAATACCTTATAATACATCGTAATTTGTAGTGTATCATTGAAAATACCTTAGAATATATGGTAATTCTAGTCTATCAATGAATATACCTCATAATATTATATCGTAATATGCAGTGTATCATTGAAAATACTTTATAATATATCGTAATTTGTAGTGTATCATTGAAAATACCTTATAATATAACGTAATTTGTAGTGTATCAATGAAAATACCTTCACATATAACGTAATATGCAGTGTATCATTGAAAATACCTTATAATATAACGTAATATGCAGGGTATTATTGAAAATACCTTATAATATATCGTAATTTGTAGTGTATCATTGAAAATACCTTAGAATATATGGTAATGCTAGTCTATCACTGAAAATACCTTATAATATAACGTAATATGCAGTCTACCATTGAAAATACATTATAAAATAATGTAATATGTAGTCTGTCATTGAAAATACCTTATAATATAACGCAATATGCAGTGTATCATTGAAAATACCGTATAATATATAGTAGTTTATCATTGAAAATACCTTATAATATAACGTAATATGCAGTTTATCATTGAAAATACCTTATAACATATCGTAATTTGTAGTGTATCATTGAAAATACCTTATAATATAACGTAATATGCAGTGTATCATTGAAAATACCTTATAACATATCGTAATTTGTATTGTATCATTGAAAATACCTTATAGTATAACGTAATATGCAGTGCATCATTGAAAATACCTTATAATATAACGTAATATGCAGGGTATCATTGAAAATACCTTATAATATATCGTAATTTGTAGTGTATCTTTGAAAATACCTTATAATATAACTTAATATGCAGGGTATCATTGAAAATACCTTATAATATATAGTAATTTGTAGTGTATCAATGAAAATACCTTCACATATAACGTAATATGCAGTGTATCATTGAAAATACCTTATAATATATCGTAATTTGTAGTGTATCTTTGAAAATACCTTATAATATAACGTAATATGCAGTGTACCATTGAAAATACCTTATAATATATAGCAGTTTATCATTGAAAATACCTTATAATATAACTTAATATGCAGTGTATCATTGAAAATACCTTATGATATAACGTAATATGCAGTGTATCATTGAAAATACCTTATAATATATAGTAGTTTATTATTGAAAATACCTTAGAATATATGGTAATTTGTAGTATATCATTGAAAATACTTTATAATATAACGTAATATGCAGTTTATCATTGAAAATACCTTATAATATATCGTAATTTGTAGTGTAGCAAAGAAAATACCTTATAATATAACGTAATATGCAGTGTATCATTGAAAATACCTTATAATATATCGTAATTTGTATTGTATCATTGAAAATACCTTATAGTATAACGTAATATGCAGTGCATCATTGAAAATACCTTATAATATCACGTAATATGCAGTGTATCATTGAAAGTACCTTATAATTTAACGTAATATGCAGGGTATCATTGAAAATACCTTATAATATATCGTATTTTGTAGTGTAGCAATGAAAATACCTTATAATATAACGTAATATGCAGTGTATAATTGAAAATACCTTATAATATAACGTAATATGCAGGGTATAATTGAAAATACCTTATAATACATCGTAATTTGTAGTGTATCATTGAAAATACCTTAGAATATATGGTAATTCTAGTCTATCATTGAAAATACCTTATGATATAACGTAATATGCAGTGTATCATTGAAAATACCTTATAATATAACGTAATATGCAGGGTATAATTGAAAATACCTTATAATACATCGTAATTTGTAGTGTATCATTGAAAATACCTTAGAATATATGGTAATGCTAGTCTATCACTGAAAATACCTTATAATATAACGTAATATACTGTGTATCTTTGAAATTACCTTATAATATAACGTAATATGCAGTGTATCATTGAAAATACCTTATAATATAACGTAATATGCAGTGTATCATTGAAAATACCTTATAATATATCGTAATATACAGTATACCATTGAAAATACTTATAATATAACGTAATATGCAGTGTATCATTGAAAATACCGTATAATATATAGTAGTTTATCATTGAAAATACCTTATAATATAACGCAATATGCAGTTTATCATTGAAAATACCTTATAATATATCGTAATTTGTAGTGTATCAATGAAAATACCTTATAATATAACGTAATATGCAGTGTATCATTGAAAATACCTTGTAATATATCGTAATTTGTATTGTATCATTGAAAATACCTTATAGTATAACGTAATATGCAGTGCATCATTGAAAATACCTTATAATATAACGTAATATGCAGTGTATCATTGAAAATACCTTATAATATAACGTAATATGCAGGGTATCATTGAAAATACCTTAGAATATATCGTAATTTGTAGTGTAGCAATGAAAATACATTATAATATAACGTAATATACAGTATACCATTGAAAATACTTATAATATAACGTAATATGCAGTGTATCATTGAAAATACCGTATAATATATAGTAGTTTATCATTGAAAATACCTTATAATATAACGCAATATGCAGTTTATCATTGAAAATACCTTATAATATATCGTAATTTGTAGTGTATCAATGAAAATACCTTATAATATAACGTAATATGCAGTGTATCATTGAAAATACCTTATAATATATCGTAATTTGTAGTGTATATTTGAAAATACCTTATAATATAACGTAATATGCAGTGTACCATTGAAAATACCTTATAATATATAGCAGTTTATCATTGAAAATACCTTATAATATAACTTAATATGCAGTGTATCATTGAAAATACCTTATGATATAACGTAATATGCAGTGTATCATTGAAAATACCTTATAATATATAGTAGTTTATTATTGAAAATACCTTAGAATATATGGTAATTTGTAGTATATCATTGAAAATACTTTATAATATAACGTAATATGCAGTTTATCATTGAAACTACCTTATAATATATCGTAATTTGTAGTGTAGCAATGAAAATACCTTATAATATAACGTAATATGCAGTGTATCATTGAAAATACCTTATAATATATCGTAATTTGTATTGTATCATTGAAAATACCTTATAGTATAACGTAATATGCAGTGCATCATTGAAAATACCTTATAATATCACGTAATATGCAGTGTATCATTGAAAGTACCTTATAATTTAACGTAATATGCAGGGTATCATTGAAAATACCTTATAATATATCGTATTTTGTAGTGTAGCAATGAAAATACCTTATAATATAACGTAATATGCAGTGTATCATTGAAAATACCTTATAATATAACGTAATATGCAGGGTATAATTGAAAATACCTTATAATACATCGTAATTTGTAGTGTATCATTGAAAATACCTTAGAATATATGGTCATTCTAGTCTATCAATGAATATACCTTATAATATAACGTAATATGCAGTGTATCATTGAAAATACCTTATAATATATCGTAATTTGTAGTGTATCATTGAAAATACCTTATAATATAACGTAATTTGTAGTGTATCAATGAAAATACCTTCTCATATAACGTAATATGCAGTGTATCATTGAAAATACCTTATAATATAACGTAATATGCAGTGTATCATTGAAAATACCTTATAATATATCGTAATTTGTATTGTATCATTGAAAATACCTTATAGTATAACGTAATATGCAGTGCATCATTGAAAATACCTTATAATATCACGTAATATGCAGTGTATCATTGAAAGTACCTTATAATTTAACGTAATATGCAGGGTATCATTGAAAATACATTAAAATATATCGTAATTTGTAGTGTAGCAATGAAAATACCTTATAATATAACGTAATATGCAGTGTATCATTGAAAATACATTATAATATAACGTAATATGCAGGGTATAATTGAAAATACCTTATAATACATCGTAATTTGTAGTGTATCATTGAAAATACCTTAGAATATATGGTAATTCTAGTCTATCAATGAATATACCTTATAATATAACGTAATATGCAGTGTATCATTGAAAATACCTTATAATATATCGTAATTTGTAGTGTATCATTGAAAATACCTTATAATATAACGTAATTTGTAGTGTATCAATGAAAATACCTTCTCATATAACGTAATATGCAGTGTATCATTGAAAATACCTTATAATATAACGTAATATGCAGTGTATCATTGAAAATACCTTATAATATAACGTAATATGCAGGGTATAATTGAAAATACCTTATAATACATCGTAATTTGTAGTGTATCATTGAAAATACCTTAGAATATATGGTAATTCTAGTCTATCAATGAATATACCTCATAATATTATATCGTAATATGCAGTGTATCATTGAAAATACTTTATAATATATCGTAATTTGTAGTGTATCATTGAAAATACCTTATAATATAACGTAATTTGTAGTGTATCAATGAAAATACCTTCACATATAACGTAATATGCAGTGTATCATTGAAAATACCTTATAATATAACGTAATATGCAGGGTATCATTGAAAATACCTTATAATATATCGTAATTTGTAGTGTATCATTGAAAATACCTTAGAATATATGGTAATGCTAGTCTATCACTGAAAATACCTTATAATATAACGTAATATGCAGTCTACCATTGAAAATACATTATAAAATAATGTAATATGTAGTCTGTCATTGAAAATACCTTATAATATAACGCAATATGCAGTGTATCATTGAAAATACCGTATAATATATAGTAGTTTATCATTGAACATACCTTATAATATAACGTAATATGCAGTTTATCATTGAAAATACCTTATAACATATCGTAATTTGTAGTGTATCAATGAAAATACCTTATAATATAACGTAATATGCAGTGTATCATTGAAAATACCTTGTAATATATCGTAATTTGTAGTGTATCATTGAAAATACCTTATAGTATAACGTAATTTGCAGTGCATCATTGAAAATACCTTATAATATAACGTAATATGCAGTGTATCATTGAAAATACCTTATAATATATCGTAATTTGTAGTGTATCTTTGAAAATACCTTATAATATAACTTAATATGCAGGGTATCATTGAAAATACCTTATAATATATAGTAATTTGTAGTGTATCAATGAAAATACCTTCACATATAACGTAATATGCAGTGTATCATTGAAAATACCTTATAATATATCGTAATTTGTAGTGTATCTTTGAAAATACCTTATAATATAACGTAATATGCAGTGTACCATTGAAAATACCTTATAATATATAGCAGTTTATCATTGAAAATACCTTATAATATAACTTAATATGCAGTGTATCACTGAAAATACCTTATGATATAACGTAATATGCAGTGTATCATTGAAAATACCTTATAATATATAGTAGTTTATTATTGAAAATACCTTAGAATATATGGTAATTTGTAGTATATCATTGAAAATACTTTATAATATAACGTAATATGCAGTTTATCATTGAAAATACCTTATAATATATCGTAATTTGTAGTGTAGCAAAGAAAATACCTTATAATATAACGTAATATGCAGTGTATCATTGAAAATACCTTATAATATATCGTAATTTGTATTGTATCATTGAAAATACCTTATAGTATAACGTAATATGCAGTGCATCATTGAAAATACCTTATAATATCACGTAATATGCAGTGTATCATTGAAAGTACCTTATAATTTAACGTAATATGCAGGGTATCATTGAAAATACCTTATAATATATCGTATTTTGTAGTGTAGCAATGAAAATACCTTATAATATAACGTAATATGCAGTGTATCATTGAAAATACCTTATAGTATAACGTAATATGCAGTGCATCATTGAAAATACCTTATAATATAACGTAATATACTGTGTATCTTTGAAATTACCTTATAATATAACGTAATATGCAGTGCATCATTGAAAATACCTTATAATATAACGTAATTTGTAGTGTATCAATGAAAATACCTTCTCATATAACGTAATATGCAGTGTATCATTGAAAATACCTTAGAATATATGGTAATTCTAGTCTATCAATGAAAATACCTTATAATATAACGTAATATGCAGTGTATCATTGAAAATACCTTATAATATATAGTAGTTTACCATTGAAAATACCTTATAGTATAACGTAATATGCAGTGCATCATTGAAAATACCTTATAATATAACGTAATATGCAGTGTATCATAGAAAATACCTTATAATATATAGTAGTTTATCATTGAAAATACCTTATAATATAACGTAATATGCAGGGTATCATTGAAAATACCTTATAATATATCGTAATTTGTAGTGTATCATTGAAAATACCTTATAATATAACGTAATATGCAGTGTATCATTGAAAATACCTTATGGTATAACGTAATATGCAGTGTATCATTGAAAATACCTTATAATATATAGTAGTTTATCATTGAAAATACCTTATAATATATCGTAATTTGTATTGTATCATTGAAAATACCTTATAGTATAACGTAATATGCAGTGCATCATTGAAAATACCTTATAATATATCGTAATTTGTAGTGTATCAATGAAAATACCTTATAATATAACGTAATATGCAGTGTATCATTGAAAATACCTTATAATATAACGTAATATGCAGGGTATCATTGAAAATACCTTATAATATATCGTAATTTGTAGTGTATCAATGAAAATACCTTCTCATATAACGTAATATGCAGTGTATCATTGAAAATACCTTATAATATATAGTAGTTTATCATTGAAAATACCTTATAATATATCGTAATTTGTATTGTATCATTGAAAATACCTTATAGTATAACGTAATATGCAGTGCATCATTGAAAATACCTTATAATATCACGTAATATGCAGTGTATCATTGAAAATACCTTATAATATAACGTAATATGCAGGGTATCATTGAAAATACCTTATAATATATCGTAAGTTGTAGTGTATCATTGAAAATATCTTATAATATAACGTAATATGCAGTGTATAATTGAAAATACCTTATAATATAACGTAATATGCAGGGTATCATTGAAAATACCTTATAATATATCGTAATTTGTAGTGTATCATTGAAAATACCTTATAATATAACGTAATATGCAGTGTATCATTGAAAATACCTTATAATATATCGTAATTTGTAGTGTATCATTGAAAATACCTTAGAATATATGGTAATTCTAGTCTATCAATGAAAATACGTTATAATATAACGTAATATGCAGTGTATCATTGAAAATACCTTATAATATATAGTAGTTTATCATTGAAAATACCTTATAGTATAACGTAATATGCAGTGCATCATTGAAAATACCTTATAATATAACGTAATATGCAGTGTATCATTGAAAATACCTTATAGTATAACGTAATATGCAGTGCATCATTGAAAATACCTTATAATATAACGTAATATACTGTGTATCTTTGAAATTACCTTATATTATAACGTAATATGCAGTGTATCATTGAAAATACCTTATAATATAACGTAATATGCAGTGTATCATTGAAAATACCATATAATATAACGTAATATGCAGTGTATCATAGAAAATACCTTATAATATATAGCAGTTTATCATTGAAAATACCTTATAATATAACTTAATATGCAGGGTATCATTGAAAATACCTTATAATATATCGTAATTTGTAGTGTATCATTGAAAATACCTTATAATATAACGTAATATGCAGGGTATCATTGAAAATACCTTATAATATATCGTAATTTGTAGTGTATCATTGAAAATACCTTATAATATAACGTAATATGCAGTGTATCATTGAAAATACCTTATAATATAACGTAATATGCAGGGTATCATTGAAAATACCTTATAATATATCGTAATTTGTTGTGTATCAATGAAAATACCTTCTCATATAATGTAATATGCTGTGTATCATTGAAAATACCTTATAATATATCGTAATTTGTATTGTATCATTGAAAATACCTTATACTATAACGTAATATGCAGTGCATCATTGAAAATACCTTATAATATCACGTAATATGCAGTGTATCATTGAAAATACCTTATAATATAACGTAATATGCAGGGTATCATTGAAAATACATTATAATATATCGTAATTTGTATTGTATCATTGGAAATACCTTATAGTATAACGTAATATGCAGTGCATCATTGAAAATACCTTATAATATCACGTAATATGCAGTGTATCATTGAAAATACCTTATAATATAACGTAATATGCAGTGTATCATTGAAAATACCTTATAATATATCGTAAGTTGTAGTGTATCATTGAAAATATCTTATAATATAACGTAATATGCAGTGTATCATTGAAAATACCTTATAATATAACGTAATATGCAGTGTATCATTGAAAATACCTTATAATATAACGTAATATGCAGGGTATCATTGAAAATACCTTATAATATATCGTAATTTGTAGTGTATCAATGAAAATACCTTCTCATATAACGTAATATGCAGTGTATCATTGAAAATACCTTATAATATATAGTAGTTTATCATTGAAAATACCTTATAATATATCGTAATTTGTATTGTATCATTGAAAATACCTTATAGTATAACGTAATATGCAGTGCATCATTGAAAATACCTTATAATATCACGTAATATGCAGTGTATCATTGAAAATACCTTATAATATAACGTAATATGCAGGGTATCATTGAAAATACCTTATAATATATCGTAAGTTGTAGTGTATCATTGAAAATATCTTATAATATAACGTAATATGCAGTGTATAATTGAAAATACCTTATAATATAACGTAATATTCAGGGTATCATTGAAAATACCTTATAATATATCGTAATTTGTAGTGTATCAATGAAAATACCTTCTCATATAACGTAATGTGCAGTGTATCATTGAAAATACCTTATAATATATCGTAATTTGTAGTGTATCTTTGAAAATACCTTATAATATAACGTAATATGCAGTGTATCATTAAAAATCCCTTATAATATATAGTAGTTTATCATAGAAAATACCTTATAATATAACGTAATATGCAGGGTATCATTGAAAATACCTAATAATATATCGTAATTTGTAGTGTATCATTGAAAATACCTTATAATATAACGTAATATGCAGTGTATCATTGAAAATACCTTATAATATAACGTAATATGCAGTGTATCATTGAAAATACCTTATAATATATCGTAATTTGTAGTGTATCAATGAAAATACCTTCTCATATAACGTAATATGCAGTGTATCATTGAAAATACCTTATAATATATAGTAGTTTATCATTGAAAATACCTTATAATATATCGTAATTTGTATTGTATCATTGAAAATACCTTATAGTATAACGTAATATGCAGTGCATCATTGAAAATACCTTATAATATCACGTAATGTGCAGTGTATCATTGAAAATACCTTATAATATATGGTAATTCTAGTCTATCAATGAAAATACGTTATAATATAACGTAATATGCAGTGTATCATTGAAAATACCTTATAATATATAGTAGTTTATCATTGAAAATACCTTATAGTATAACGTAATATGCAGTGCATCATTGAAAATACCTTATAATATAACGTAATATGCAGTGTATCATTGAAAATACCTTATAGTATAACGTAATATGCAGTGCATCATTGAAAATACCTTATAATATAACGTAATATACTGTGTATCTTTGAAATTACCTTATAATATAACGTAATATGCAGTGTATCATTGAAAATACCTTATAATATAACGTAATATGCAGTGTATCATTGAAAATACCATATAATATAACGTAATATGCAGTGTATCATAGAAAATACCTTATAATATATAGCAGTTTATCATTGAAAATACCTTATAATATAACTTAATATGCAGGGTATCATTGAAAATACCTTATAATATAACGTAATATGCAGGGTATCATTGAAAATACCTTATAATATATCGTAATTTGTAGTGTATCAATGAAAATACCTTCTCATATAACGTAATATGCAGTGTATCATTGAAAATACCTTATAATATATAGTAGTTTATCATTGAAAATACCTTATAATATATCGTAATTTGTATTGTATCATTGAAAATACCTTATAGTATAACGTAATATGCAGTGCATCATTGAAAATACCTTATAATATCACGTAATATGCAGTGTATCATTGAAAATACCTTAGAATATATGGTAATTCTAGTCTATCAATGAAAATACCTTATAATATAACGTAATATGCAGTGTATCATTGAAAATACCTTATAATATATAGTAGTTTATCATTGAAAATACCTTATAGTATAACGTAATATGCAGTGCATCATTGAAAATACCTTATAATATAACGTAATTTGTAGTGTATCAATGAAAATACCTTCTCATATAACGTAATATGCAGTGTATCATTGAAAATACCTTATAATATATCGTAATTTGTAGTGTATCTTTGAAAATACCTTATAATATAACGTAATATGCAGTGTATCATTGAAAATACCTTATAATATAACGTAATATGCAGGGTATCATTGAAAATACCTTATAATATATCGTAATTTGTAGTGTATCAATGAAAATACCTTCTCATATAACGTAATATGCAGTGTATCATTGAAAATACCTTACAATATATAGTAGTTTATCATTGAAAATACCTTATAATATATCGTAATTTGTATTGTATCATTGAAAATACCTTATAGTATAACGTAATATGCAGTGCATCATTGAAAATACCTTATAATATCACGTAATATGCAGTGTATCATTGAAAATACCTTATAATATAACGTAATATGCAGGGTATCATTGAAAATACCTTATAATATATCGTAAGTTGTAGTGTATCATTGAAAATATCTTATAATATAACGTAATATGCAGTGTATAATTGAAAATACCTTATACTATAACTTAATATACAGTGTATCATTGAAAATACTTTATAATATATCGTAATTTGTAGTGTATCATTGAAAATACCTTATAATATAACGTAATTTGTAGTATCATTGAAAATATCTTATAATATATCGTAGTGTATCATTGAAAATACCTTATAATATAACGTAATATGCAGTGTATCATAGAAAATACCTTATACTATAACGTAATATACAGTGTATCATTGAAAATACTTTATAATATATCGTAATTTGTAGTCTATCATTGAAAATACCTTATAATATAACGTAATATGCAGTGTATCTTTGAAAATACCTTATAATATAACGTAATAGGCAGTGTATAATTGGAAATACATTATAATATAACGTAATTTGCAGTGAATCATTGAAAATACCTTATAATATAACGTAATATGCAGTGTATCATAGAAAATACCTTATAATATATAGTAGTTTATCATTGAAAATACCTTATAATATAACTTAATATGCAGGGTATCATTGAAAATACCTTATAATATAACGTAATATGCAGGGTATCATTGAAAATACCTTATAATATATCGTAATTTGTAGTGTATCAATGAAAATACCTTCTCATATAACGTAATATGCAGTGTATCATTGAAAATACCTTATAATATATAGTAGTTTATCATTGAAAATACCTTATAATATATCGTAATTTGTATTGTATCATTGAAAATACCTTATAGTATAACGTAATATGCAGTGCATCATTGAAAATACCTTATAATATCACGTAATATGCAGTGTATCATTGAAAATACCTTAGAATATATGGTAATTCTAGTCTATCAATGAAAATACGTTATAATATAACGTAATATGCAGTGTATCATTGAAAATACCTTATAATATATAGTAGTTTATCATTGAAAATACCTTATAGTATAACGTAATATGCAGTGTATCATTGAAAATACCTTATAATATAACGTAATTTGTAGTGTATCAATGAAAATACCTTCTCATATAACGTAATATGCAGTGTATCATTGAAAATACCTTATAATATATCGTAATTTGTAGTGTATCTTTGAAAATACCTTATAATATAACGTAATATGCAGTGTATCATTGAAAATACCTTATAATATAACGTAATATGCAGGGTATCATTGAAAATACCTTATAATATATCGTAATTTGTAGTGTATCAATGAAAATACCTTCTCATATAACGTAATATGCAGTGTATCATTGAAAATACCTTATAATATATAGTAGTTTATCATTGAAAATACCTTATAATATATCGTAATTTGTATTGTATCATTGAAAATACCTTATAGTATAACGTAATATGCAGTGCATCATTGAAAATACCTTATAATATCACGTAATATGCAGTGTATCATTGAAAATACCTTATAATATAACGTAATATGCAGGGTATCATTGAAAATACCTTATAATATATCGTAAGTTGTAGTGTATCATTGAAAATATCTTATAATATAACGTAATATGCAGTGTATAAATGAAAATACCTTATACTATAACTTAATATACAGTGTATCATTGAAAATACTTTATAATATATCGTAATTTGTAGTGTATCATTGAAAATACCTTATAATATAACGTAATTTGTAGTATCATTGAAAATATCTTATAATATATCGTAGTGTATCATTGAAAATACCTTATAATATAACGTAATATGCAGTGTATCATAGAAAATACCTTATACTATAACGTAATATACAGTGTATCATTGAAAATACTTTATAATATATCGTAATTTGTAGTCTATCATTGAAAATACCTTATAATATAACGTAATATGCAGTGTATCTTTGAAAATACCTTATAATATAACGTAATAGGCAGTGTATAATTGGAAATACCTTATAATATAACGTAATTTGCAGTGTATCATTGAAAATACCTTATAATATAACGTAATATGCAGTGTATCATTGAAAATACCTTATAATATATAGTAGTTTATCATTGAAAATACCTTATAATATAACGTAATATGCAGGGTATCATTGAAAATACCTTAGAATATATGGTAATTCTAGTCTATCAATGAAAATACCTTATAATATAACGTAATATGCAGTGTATCATTGAAAATACCTTATAATATATAGTAGTTTATCATTGAAAATACCTTATAGTATAACGTAATATGCAGTGCATCATTGAAAATACCTTATAATATAACGTAATATGCAGTGTATCATTGAAAATACCTTATAGTATAACGTAATATGCAGTGCATCATTGAAAATACCTTATAATATAACGTAATTTGTAGTGTATCAATGAAAATACCTTCTCATATAACGTAATATGCAGTGTATCATTGAAAATACCTTATAATATATCGTAATTTGTAGTGTATCTTTGAAAATACCTTATAATATAACGTAATATGCAGTGTATCATTGAAAATACCTTATAATATAACGTAATATGCAGGGTATCATTGAAAATACCTTATAATATATCGTAATTTGTAGTGTATCAATGAAAATACCTTCTCATATAACGTAATATGCAGTGTATCATTGAAAATACCTTATAATATATAGTATTTTATCATTGAAAATACCTTATAATATATCGTAATTTGTATTGTATCATTGAAAATACCTTATAGTATAACGTAATATGCAGTGCATCATTGAAAATACCTTATAATATAACGTAATATGCAGTGTATCATTGAAAATACCTTATAATATAACGTAATATGCAGGGTATCATTGAAAATACCTTATAATATATCGTAAGTTGTAGTGTATCATTGAAAATATCTTATAATATAACGTAATATGCAGTGTATAATTGAAAATACCTTATAATATAACGTAATATGCAGGGTATCATTGAAAATACCTTATAATATATCGTAATTTGTAGTGTATCATTGAAAATACCTTATAATATAACGTAATATGCAGTGTATCATTGAAAATACCTTATAATATATCGTAATTTGTAGTGTATCATTGAAAATACCTTAGAATATATGGTAATTCTAGTCTATCAATGAAAATACGTTATAATATAACGTAATATGCAGTGTATCATTGAAAATACCTTATAATATATAGTAGTTTATCATTGAAAATACCTTATAGTATAACGTAATATGCAGTGCATCATTGAAAATACCTTATAATATAACGTAATATGCAGTGTATCATTGAAAATACCTTATAGTATAACGTAATATGCAGTGCATCATTGAAAATACCTTATAATATAACGTAATATACTGTGTATCTTTGAAATTACCTTATAATATAACGTAATATGCAGTGTATCATTGAAAATACCTTATAATATAACGTAATATGCAGTGTATCATTGAAAATACCATATAATATAACGTAATATGCAGTGTATCATAGAAAATACCTTATAATATATAGCAGTTTATCATTGAAAATACCTTATAATATAACTTAATATGCAGGGTATCATTGAAAATACATTATAATATATCGTAATTTGTAGTGTATCATTGAAAATACCTTATAATATAACGTAATATGCAGGGTATCATTGAAAATACCTTATAATATATCGTAATTTGTAGTGTATCATTGAAAATACCTTATAATATAACGTAATATGCAGTGTATCATTGAAAATACCTTATAATATAACGTAATATGCAGGGTATCATTGAAAATACCTTATAATATAACGTAATATGCAGGGTATCATTGAAAATACCTTATAATATATCGTAATTTGTAGTGTATCAATGAAAATACCTTCTCATATAACGTAATATGCAGTGTATCATTGAAAATACCTTATAATATATAGTAGTTTATCATTGAAAATACCTTATAATATATCGTAATTTGTATTGTATCATTGAAAATACCTTATAGTATAACGTAATATGCAGTGCATCATTGAAAATACCTTATAATATCACGTAATATGCAGTGTATCATTGAAAATACCTTATAATATAACGTAATATGCAGGGTATCATTGAAAATACCTTATAATATATCGTAAGTTGTAGTGTATCATTGAAAATATCTTATAATATAACGTAATATGCAGTGTATAAATGAAAATACCTTATACTATAACTTAATATACAGTGTATCATTGAAAATACTTTATAATATATCGTAATTTGTAGTGTATCATTGAAAATACCTTATAATATAACGTAATTTGTAGTATCATTGAAAATATCTTATAATATATCGTAGTGTATCATTGAAAATACCTTATAATATAACGTAATATGCAGTGTATCATAGAAAATACCTTATACTATAACGTAATATACAGTGTATCATTGAAAATACTTTATAATATATCGTAATTTGTAGTCTATCATTGAAAATACCTTATAATATAACGTAATATGCAGTGTATCTTTGAAAATACCTTATAATATAACGTAATAGGCAGTGTATAATTGGAAATACATTATAATATAACGTAATTTGCAGTGAATCATTGAAAATACCTTATAATATAACGTAATATGCAGTGTATCATAGAAAATACCTTATAATATATAGTAGTTTATCATTGAAAATACCTTATAATATAACGTAATATGCAGGGTATCATTGAAAATACCTTAGAATATATGGTAATTCTAGTCTATCAATGAAAATACCTTATAATATAACGTAATATGCAGTGTATCATTGAAAATACCTTATAATATATAGTAGTTTATCATTGAAAATACCTTATAGTATAACGTAATATGCAGTGCATCATTGAAAATACCTTATAATATAACGTAATATGCAGTGTATCATTGAAAATACCTTATAGTATAACGTAATATGCAGTGCATCATTGAAAATACCTTATAATATAACGTAATTTGTAGTGTATCAATGAAAATACCTTCTCATATAACGTAATATGCAGTGTATCATTGAAAATACCTTATAATATATCGTAATTTGTAGTGTATCTTTGAAAATACCTTATAATATAACGTAATATGCAGTGTATCATTGAAAATACCTTATAATATAACGTAATATGCAGGGTATCATTGAAAATACCTTATAATATATCGTAATTTGTAGTGTATCAATGAAAATACCTTCTCATATAACGTAATATGCAGTGTATCATTGAAAATACCTTATAATATATAGTATTTTATCATTGAAAATACCTTATAATATATCGTAATTTGTATTGTATCATTGAAAATACCTTATAGTATAACGTAATATGCAGTGTATCATTGAAAATACCTTATAATATCACGTAATATGCAGTGTATCATTGAAAATACCTTATAATATAACGTAATATGCAGGGTATCATTGAAAATACCTTATAATATATCGTAAGTTGTAGTGTATCATTGAAAATATCTTATAATATAACGTAATATGCAGTGTATAATTGAAAATACCTTATAATATAACGTAATATGCAGGGTATCATTGAAAATACCTTATAATATATCGTAATTTGTAGTGTATCATTGAAAATACCTTATAATATAACGTAATATGCAGTGTATCATTGAAAATACCTTATAATATATCGTAATTTGTAGTGTATCATTGAAAATACCTTAGAATATATGGTAATTCTAGTCTATCAATGAAAATACGTTATAATATAACGTAATATGCAGTGTATCATTGAAAATACCTTATAATATATAGTAGTTTATCATTGAAAATACCTTATAGTATAACGTAATATGCAGTGCATCATTGAAAATACCTTATAATATAACGTAATATGCAGTGTATCTTTGAAAATACCTTATAATATAACGTAATAGGCAGTGTATAATTGGAAATACATTATAATATAACGTAATTTGCAGTGAATCATTGAAAATACCTTATAATATAACGTAATATGCAGTGTATCATAGAAAATACCTTATAATATATAGTAGTTTATCATTGAAAATACCTTATAATATAACGTAATATGCAGGGTATCATTGAAAATACCTTAGAATATATGGTAATTCTAGTCTATCAATGAAAATACCTTATAATATAACGTAATATGCAGTGTATCATTGAAAATACCTTATAATATATAGTAGTTTATCATTGAAAATACCTTATAGTATAACGTAATATGCAGTGCATCATTGAAAATACCTTATAATATAACGTAATATGCAGTGTATCATTGAAAATACCTTATAGTATAACGTAATATGCAGTGCATCATTGAAAATACCTTATAATATAACGTAATTTGTAGTGTATCAATGAAAATACCTTCTCATATAACGTAATATGCAGTGTATCATTGAAAATACCTTATAATATATCGTAATTTGTAGTGTATCTTTGAAAATACCTTATAATATAACGTAATATGCAGTGTATCATTGAAAATACCTTATAATATAACGTAATATGCAGGGTATCATTGAAAATACCTTATAATATATCGTAATTTGTAGTGTATCAATGAAAATACCTTCTCATATAACGTAATATGCAGTGTATCATTGAAAATACCTTATAATATATAGTATTTTATCATTGAAAATACCTTATAATATATCGTAATTTGTAGTGTATCATTGAAAATACCTTATAGTATAACGTAATATGCAGTGCATCATTGAAAATACCTTATAATATCACGTAATATGCAGTGTATCATTGAAAATACCTTATAATATAACGTAATATGCAGGGTATCATTGAAAATACCTTATAATATATCGTAATTTGTAGTGTATCATTGAAAATACCTTATAATATAACGTAATATGCAGTGTATAATTGAAAATACCTTATAATATAACGTAATATGCAGGGTATCATTGAAAATACCTTATAATATATCGTAATTTGTAGTGTATCATTGAAAATACCTTATAATATAACGTAATATGCAGTGTATCATTGAAAATACCTTATAATATATCGTAATTTGTAGTGTATCATTGAAAATACCTTAGAATATATGGTAATTCTAGTCTATCAATGAAAATACGTTATAATATAACGTAATATGCAGTGTATCATTGAAAATACCTTATAATATATAGTAGTTTATCATTGAAAATACCTTATAGTATAACGTAATATGCAGTGCATCATTGAAAATACCTTATAATATAACGTAATATGCAGTGTATCATTGAAAATACCTTATAGTATAACGTAATATGCAGTGCATCATTGAAAATACCTTATAATATAACGTAATATACTGTGTATCTTTGAAATTACCTTATAATATAACGTAATATGCAGTGTATCATTGAAAATACCTTATAATATAACGTAATATGCAGTGTATCATTGAAAATACCTTCTCATATAACGTAATATGCAGTGTATCATAGAAAATACCTTATAATATATAGCAGTTTATCATTGAAAATACCTTATAATATAACTTAATATGCAGGGTATCATTGAAAATACATTATAATATATCGTAATTTGTAGTGTATCATTGAAAATACCTTATAATATAACGTAATATGCAGGGTATCATTGAAAATACCTTATAATATATCGTAATTTGTAGTGTATCATTGAAAATACCTTATAATATAACGTAATATGCAGTGTATCATTGAAAATACCTTATAATATAACGTAATATGCAGGGTATCATTGAAAATACCTTATAATATATCGTAATTTGTAGTGTATCAATGAAAATACCTTCTCATATAATGTAATATGCTGTGTATCATTGAAAATACCTTATAATATATCGTAATTTGTATTGTATCATTGAAAATACCTTATAATATAACGTAATATGCAGTGCATCATTGAAAATACCTTATAATATCACGTAATATGCAGTGTATCATTGAAAATACCTTATAATATAACGTAATATGCAGGGTATCATTGAAAATACATTATAATATATCGTAATTTGTATTGTATCATTGGAAATACCTTATAGTATAACGTAATATGCAGTGCATCATTGAAAATACCTTATAATATCACGTAATTTGTAGTGTATCATTGAAAATACCTTATAATATAACGTAATATGCAGGGTATCATTGAAAATACCTTATAATATATCGTAAGTTGTAGTGTATCATTGAAAATATCTTATAATATAACGTAATATGCAGTGTATCATTGAAAATACCTTATAATATAACGTAATATGCAGGGTATCATTGAAAATACCTTATAATATATCGTAATTTGTAGTGTATCATTGAAAATACCTTAGAATATATGGTAATTCTAGTCTATCAATGAAAATACCTTATAATATAACGTAATATGCAGTGTATCATTGAAAATACCTTATAATATAACGTAATATGCAGGGTATCATTGAAAATACCTTATAATATATCGTAATTTGTAGTGTATCATTGAAAATACCTTATAATATAACGTAATATGCAGTGTATCATTGAAAATACCTTATAATATAACGTAATATGCAGGGTATCATTGAAAATACCTTATAATATATAGTAATTTGTAGTGTATCAATGAAAATACCTTCTCATATAATGTAATATGCTGTGTATCATTGAAAATACCTTATAATATATCGTAATTTGTATTGTATCATTGAAAATACATTATACTATAACGTAATATGCAGTGCATCATTGAAAATACCTTATAATATAACGTAATATGCAGTGTATCATTGAAAATACCTTATAATATAACGTAATATGCAGGGTATCATTGAAAATACATTATAATATATCGTAATTTGTATTGTATCATTGGAAATACCTTATAGTATAACGTAATATGCAGTGCATCATTGAAAATACCTTATAATATCACGTAATATGCAGTGTATCATTGAAAATACCTTATAATATAACGTAATATGCAGGGTATCATTGAAAATACCTTATAATATATCGTAAGTTGTAGTGTATCATTGAAAATATCTTATAATATAACGTAATATGCAGTGTATCATTGAAAATACCTTATAATATAACGTAATATGCAGGGTATCATTGAAAATACCTTATAATATATCGTAATTTGTAGTGTATCATTGAAAATACCTTAGAATATATGGTAATTCTAGTCTATCAATGAAAATACCTTATAATATAACGTAATATGCAGTGTATCATTGAAAATACCTTATAATATATAGTAGTTTATCATTGAAAATACCTTATAGTATAACGTAATATGCAGTGCATCATTGAAAATACCTTATAATATAACGTAATATGCAGTGTATCATTGAAAATACCTTATAGTATAACGTAATATGCAGTGCATCATTGAAAATACCTTATAATATAACGTAATATACTGTGTATCTTTGAAATTACCTTATAATATAACGTAATATGCAGTGTATCATTGAAAATACCTTATAATATAACGTAATATGCAGTGTATCATTGAAAATACCATATAATATAACGTAATATGCAGTGTATCATAGAAAATACCTTATAATATATAGCAGTTTATCATTGAAAATACCTTATAATATAACTTAATATGCAGGGTATCATTGAAAATACCTTATAATATATCGTAATTTGTAGTGTATCATTGAAAATACCTTATAATATATCGTAATATGCAGTGTATCATTGAAAATACCTTATAATATATAGCAGTTTATCATTCAAAATACCTTTTAATATAACTTAATATGCAGTGTATCATTGAAAATACCTTATGATATAACGTAATATGCAGTGTATCATTGAAAATACCTTAGAATATATGGTAATTCTAGTCTATCAATGAAAATACCTTATAATATAACGTAATATGCAGGGTATCATTGAAAATACCTTATAATATATCGTAATTTGTAGTGTATCATTGAAAATACCTTAGAATATATGGTAATTCTAGTCTATCAATGAAAATACCTTATAATATAACGTAATATGCAGTGTATCATTGAAAATACCTTATAATATATAGTAGTTTATCATTGAAAATACCTTATAGTATAACGTAATATGCAGTGCATCATTGAAAATACCTTATAATATAACGTAATATGCAGTGTATCATTGAAAATACCTTATAGTATAACGTAATATGCAGTGCATCAATGAAAATACCTTATAATATAACGTAATTTGTAGTGTATCAATGAAAATACCTTCTCATATAACGTAATATGCAGTGTATCATTGAAAATACCTTATAATATATCGTAATTTGTAGTGTATCTTTGAAAATACCTTATAATATAACGTAATATGCAGTGTATCATAGAAAATACCTTATAATATATAGCAGTTTATCATTGAAAATACCTTATAATATAACTTAATATGCAGGGTATCATTGAAAATACCTTATAATATATAGTAATTTGTAGTGTATCATTGAAAATACCTTATAATATAACGTAATATGCAGTGTATCATTGAAAATACCTTATAATATATCGTAATTTGTAGTGTATCATTGAAAATACCTTAGAATATATGGTAATTCTAGTCTATCAATGAAAATACCTTATAATATAACGTAATATGCAGTGTATCATTGAAAATACCTTATAATATATAGTAGTTTATCATTGAAAATACCTTATAATATAACGTAATATGCAGTGTATCATTGAAAATACCTTATAATATAACGTAATATGCAGGGTATCATTGAAAATACCTTATAATATATCGTAATTTGTAGTGTATCAATGAAAATACCTTCTCATATAACGTAATATGCAGTGTATCATTGAAAATACCTTATAATATAACGTAATATGCAGGGTATCATTGAAAATACCTTATAATATATCGTAATTTGTACTGTATCAATGAAAATACCTTCTCATATAATGTAATATGCTGTGTATCATTGAAAATACCTTATAATATATCGTAATTTGTATTGTATCATTGAAAATACCTTATACTATAACGTAATATGCAGTGCATCATTGAAAATACCTTATAATATCACGTAATATGCAGTGTATCATTGAAAATACCTTATAATATAACGTAATATGCAGGGTATCATTGAAAATACATTATAATATATCGTAATTTGTATTGTATCATTGGAAATACCTTATAGTATAACGTAATATGCAGTGCATCATTGAAAATACCTTATAATATCACGTAATATGCAGTGTATCATTGAAAATACCTTATAATATAACGTAATATGCAGGGTATCATTGAAAATACCTTATAATATATCGTAAGTTGTAGTGTATCATTGAAAATATCTTATAATATAACGTAATATGCAGTGTATCATTGAAAATACCTTATAATATAACGTAATATGCAGGGTATCATTGAAAATACCTTATAATATATCGTAATTTGTAGTGTATCATTGAAAATACCTTAGAATATATGGTAATTCTAGTCTATCAATGAAAATACCTTATAATATAACGTAATATGCAGTGTATCATTGAAAATACCTTATAATATAACGTAATATGCAGGGTATCATTGAAAATACCTTATAATATATCGTAATTTGTAGTGTATCATTGAAAATACCTTATAATATAACGTAATATGCAGTGTATCATTGAAAATACCTTATAATATAACGTAATATGCAGGGTATCATTGAAAATACCTTATAATATATCGTAATTTGTAGTGTATCAATGAAAATACCTTCTCATATAACGTAATATGCAGTGTATCATTGAAAATACCTTATAATATATAGTAGTTTATCATTGAAAATACCTTATAATATATCGTAAGTTGTAGTGTATCATTGAAAATACCTTATAATATAACGTAATATGCAGTGTATCATTGAAAATACCTTATAATATAACGTAATATGCAGGGTATCATTGAAAATACCTTATAATATATCGTAATTTGTAGTGTATCAATGAAAATACCTTCTCATATAACGTAATATGCAGTGTATCATTGAAAATACCTTATAATATATAGTAGTTTATCATTGAAAATACCTTATAATATATCGTAATTTGTATTGTATCATTGAAAATACCTTATAGTATAACGTAATATGCAGTGCATCATTGAAAATACCTTATAATATCACGTAATATGCAGTGTATCATTGAAAATACCTTATAATATAACGTAATATGCAGGGTATCATTGAAAATACCTTATAATATATAGTAATTTGTAGTGTATCAATGAAAATACCTTCTCATATAATGTAATATGCTGTGTATCATTGAAAATACCTTATAATATATCGTAATTTGTATTGTATCATTGAAAATACATTATACTATAACGTAATATGCAGTGCATCATTGAAAATACCTTATAATATCACGTAATATGCAGTGTATCATTGAAAATACCTTATAATATAACGTAATATGCAGGGTATCATTGAAAATACATTATAATATATCGTAATTTGTATTGTATCATTGGAAATACCTTATAGTATAACGTAATATGCAGTGCATCATTGAAAATACCTTATAATATCACGTAATATGCAGTGTATCATTGAAAATACCTTATAATATAACGTAATATGCAGGGTATCATTGAAAATACCTTATAATATATCGTAAGTTGTAGTGTATCATTGAAAATATCTTATAATATAACGTAATATGCAGTGTATCATTGAAAATACCTTATAATATAACGTAATATGCAGGGTATCATTGAAAATACCTTATAATATATCGTAATATGCAGTGTATCATTGAAAATACCTTATAATATATCGTAATTTGTAGTGTATCAATGAAAATACCTTCTCATATAACGTAATGTGCAGTGTATCATTGAAAATACCTTATAATATATCGTAATTTGTAGTGTATCTTTGAAAATACCTTATAATATAACGTAATATGCAGTGTATCATTAAAAATCCCTTATAATATATAGTAGTTTATCATAGAAAATACCTTATAATATAACGTAATATGCAGGGTATCATTGAAAATACCTAATAATATATCGTAATTTGTAGTGTATCATTGAAAATACCTTATAATATAACGTAATATGCAGTGTATCATTGAAAATACCTTATAATATAACGTAATATGCAGGGTATCATTGAAAATACCTTATAATATATAGTAATTTGTAGTGTATCAATGAAAATACCTTCTCATATAATGTAATATGCTGTGTATCATTGAAAATACCTTATAATATATCGTAATTTGTATTGTATCATTGAAAATACATTATACTATAACGTAATATGCAGTGCATCATTGAAAATACCTTATAATATCACGTAATATGCAGTGTATCATTGAAAATACCTTATAATATAACGTAATATGCAGGGTATCATTGAAAATACATTATAATATATCGTAATTTGTATTGTATCATTGGAAATACCTTATAGTATAACGTAATATGCAGTGCATCATTGAAAATACCTTATAATATCACGTAATATGCAGTGTATCATTGAAAATACCTTATAATATAACGTAATATGCAGGGTATCATTGAAAATACCTTATAATATATCGTAAGTTGTAGTGTATCATTGAAAATATCTTATAATATAACGTAATATGCAGTGTATCATTGAAAATACCTTATAATATAACGTAATATGCAGGGTATCATTGAAAATACCTTATAATATATCGTAATTTGTAGTGTATCAATGAAAATACCTTCTCATATAACGTAATATGCAGTGTATCATTGAAAATACCTTATAATATATCGTAATTTGTAATGTATCTTTGAAAATACCTTATAATATAACGTAATATGCAGTGTATCATAGAAAATACCTTATAATATATAGCAGTTTATCATTGAAAATACCTTATAATATAACTTAATATGCAGGGTATCATTGAAAATACCTTATAATATATCGTAATTTGTAGTGTATCATTCAAAATACCTTATAATATAACGTAATATGCAGTGTATCATTGAAAATACCTTATAATATAACGTAATATGCAGGGTATCATTGAAAATACCTTATAATATATCGTAATTTGTAGTGTATCATTGAAAATACCTTATAATATAACGTAATATGCAGTGTATCATTGAAAATACCTTATAATATATCGTAATTTGTAGTGTATCATTGAAAATACCTTAGAATATATGGTAATTCTAGTCTATCAATGAAAATACCTTATAATATAACGTAATATGCAGTGTATCATTGAAAATACCTTATAATATATAGTAGTTTACCATTGAAAATACCTTATAGTATAACGTAATATGCAGTGCATCATTGAAAATACCTTATAATATAACGTAATATGCAGTGTATCATTGAAAATACCTTATAGTATAACGTAATATGCAGTGCATCATTGAAAATACCTTATAATATAACGTAATATACTGTGTATCTTTGAAATTACCTTATAATATAACGTAATATGCAGTGTATCATTGAAAATACCTTATAATATAACGTAATATGCAGTGTATCATTGAAAATACCATATAATATAACGTAATATGCAGTGTATCATAGAAAATACCTTATAATATATAGCAGTTTATCATTGAAAATACCTTATAATATAACTTAATATGCAGGGTATCATTGAAAATACCTTATAATATATCGTAATATGCAGTGTATCATTGAAAATACCTTATAATATAACGTAATATGCAGGGTATCATTGAAAATACCTTATAATATATCGTAATTTGTAGTGTATCATTGAAAATACCTTATAATATAACGTAATATGCAGTGTATCATTGAAAATACCTTATAATATATCGTAATTTGTATTGTATCATTGAAAATACCTTATAGTATAACGTAATATGCAGTGCATCATGGAAAATACCTTATAATATATCGTAATTTGTAGTGTATCATTGAAAATACCTTATAATATAACGTAATATGCAGTGTATCATTGAAAATACCTTATAATATAACGTAATATGCAGGGTATCATTGAAAATACCTTATAATATATCGTAATTTGTAGTGTATCAATGAAAATACCTTCTCATATAACGTAATATGCAGTGTATCATTGAAAATACCTTATAATATATAGTAGTTTATCATTGAAAATACCTTATAATATATCGTAATTTGTATTGTATCATTGAAAATACCTTATAGTATAACGTAATATGCAGTGCATCATTGAAAATACCTTATAATATCACGTAATATGCAGTGTATCATTGAAAATACCTTATAATATAACGTAATATGCAGGGTATCATTGAAAATACCTTATAATATATCGTAAGTTGTAGTGTATCATTGAAAATATCTTATAATATAACGTAATATGCAGTGTATAATTGAAAATACCTTATAATATAACGTAATATGCAGGGTATCATTGAAAATACCTTATAATATATCGTAATTTGTAGTGTATCATTGAAAATACCTTATAATATAACGTAATATGCAGTGTATCATTGAAAATACCTTATAATATATCGTAATTTGTAGTGTATCATTGAAAATACCTTAGAATATATGGTAATTCTAGTCTATCAATGAAAATACCTTATAATATAACGTAATATGCAGGGTATCATTGAAAATACCTTATAATATATCGTAATTTGTAGTGTATCATTGAAAATACCTTATAATATATCGTAATTTGTAGTGTATCAATGAAAATACCTTCTCATATAACGTAATATGCAGTGTATCATTGAAAATACCTTATAA
>CAKAJI010000362.1:0-63488 GCA_916610255.1 Lasioglossum lativentre
ATGATACACTGCATATTACGTTATATTATAAGGTATTTTCAATGATACACTGTATATTACGTTATATTACATGGTATTTTCAATGATACACAGCATATTACGTTATATTTTAAGGTATTTTCAATGATACACTGCATACTACGATATATCGTAAGGTATTTTCAATGATACACTGCATATTACGTTATATTATAAGGTATTTTCAATGATACACTGCATATTACGTTATATTATAAGGTATTTTCAATGATACACAGCATATTACGTTATATTTTAAGGTATTTTAAATGATACACTGCATACTACGATATATCGTAAGGTATTTTCAATGATACACTGCATATTACGTTATATTATAAGGTATTTTCAATGATACACTGCATATTACGTTATATTATAAGGTATTTTCAATGATACACTGCATATTACGTTATATTATAAGGTATTTTCATTGATACACTACAAATTACCATATATTATAAGGTATTTTCAATGATACACTACAAATTACGATATATTATAAGGTATTTTCAATGATACACTGCATATTACGTTATATTATAATGTATTTTCAATGATACACTGCATATTACGTTATATTATAATGTATTTTCAATGATACACAGCATATTACGTTATATTATAAGGTATTTTCAATGATACACTGCATATTACGTTATATTATAAGGTGTTTTCAATGATAAACTACGACATATTAGAAGGTATTTTCAATGATACACTGCATATTACGTTATATTATAAGGTATTTTCAATGATACACTGTATATTACGTTATATTACATGGTATTTTCTATGTTACACTGCATATTACGTTATATTATAATGTATTTTCAATGATACACTGCATATTACGTTATATTATAATGTATTTTCAATGATACACAGCATATTACGTTATATTATAAGGTATTTTCAATGATACACTGCATATTACATTATATTATAAGGTATTTTCAATGATAAACTACGACATATTAGAAGGTATTTTCAATGATACACTGCATATTACGTTATATTATAAGGTATTTTCAATGATACACTGTAGATTACGTTATATTACATGGTATTTTCTATGTTACACTGCATATTACGTTATATTATAAGGTATTTTCAATGATAAACTACTATATATTATAAGGTATTTTCAATGATACACTACAAATTACGATATATTATAAGGTATTTTCACTGATACACTGCATATTACGTTATATTATAAGGTATTTTCAAAGATACACTTCAAATTACGATATGTTATAATGTATTTTCAATGATACACTGCTTATTACGTTATATTACATGGTATTTTCAATGATACACTGCATATTACGTTATATTATAAGGTATTTTCAATGATACACTGCATATTACGTTATATTACATGGTATTTTCAATGATACACTGCATATTACGTTATATTATAAGGTATTTTCAATGATACACTGCATATTACGTTATATTATAAGGTATTTTCAATGATACACTGCATATTACGTTATATTATAAGGTATTTTCAATAATACACTGTATATTAAGTTATATTACATGGTATTTTCAATGATACACAGCATATTACGTTATATTTTAAGGTATTTTCAATGATACACTGCATACTACGATATATCGTAAGGTATTTTCAATGATACACTGCATATTACGTTATATTATAAGGTATTTTCAATGATACACTGCATATTACGTTATATTATAATGTATTTTCAATGATACACTGCATATTACGTTATATTAGAAGGTATTTTCAATGATACACTGCATATTACGTTATATTATAAGGTATTTTCAATGATACACTGCATATTACGTTATATTATAATGTATTTTCAATGATACACTGCATATTACGTTATATTAGAAGGTATTTTCAATGATACACTGCATATTACGTTATATTATAATGTATTTTCAATGATACACTGCATATTACGTTATATTAGAAGGTATTTTCAATGATACACTGCATATTACGTTATATTATAAGGTATTTTCAATGATACACTGCATATTACGTTATATTATAATGTATTTTCAATGATACACTGCATATTACGTTATATTATAATGTATTTTCAATGATACACAGCATATTACGTTATATTATAAGGTATTTTCAATGATACACTGCATATTACGTTATATTATAAGGTATTTTCAATGATACACTGTATATTACGTTATATTACATGGTATTTTCTATGTTACACTGCATATTACGTTATATTATAAGGTATTTTCAATGATACACTGCATATTACGTTATATTATAAGGTATTTTCAATAATACACTGTATATTACGTTATATTACATGGTATTTTCAATGATACACAGCATATTACGTTATATTTTAAGGTATTTTCAATGATACACTGCATACTACGATATATCGTAAGGTATTTTCAATGATACACTGCATATTACGTTATATTATAAGGTATTTTCAATGATACACTGCATACTACGATATATGGTAAGGTATTTTCAATGATACACTGCATATTACGTTATATTATAAGGTATTTTCAATGATACACTGTATATTACGTTATATTACATGGTATTTTCAATGATACACAGCATATTACGTTATATTTTAAGGTATTTTCAATGATACACTGCATACTACGATATATCGTAAGGTATTTTCAATGATACACTGCATATTACGTTATATTATAAGGTATTTTCAATGATACACTGCATATTACGTTATATTATAAGGTATTTTCAATGATACACAGCATATTACGTTATATTTTAAGGTATTTTAAATGATACACTGCATACTACGATATATCGTAAGGTATTTTCAATGATACACTGCATATTACGGTATATTATAAGGTATTTTCAATGATACACTGCATATTACGTTATATTATAAGGTATTTTCAATGATACACTGCATATTACGTTATATTATAAGGTATTTTCATTGATACACTACAAATTACCATATATTATAAGGTATTTTCAATGATACACTACAAATTACGTTATATTATAAGGTATTTTCAATGATACACTGTATATTACGTTATATTACATGGTATTTTCTATGTTACACTGCATATTACGTTATATTATAATGTATTTTCAATGATTCACTGCATATTACGTTATATTATAAGGTATTTTCAATGATACACAGCATATTACGTTATATTATAAGGTATTTTCAATGATACACTGCATATTACATTATATTATAAGGTATTTTCAATGATAAACTACGACATATTAGAAGGTATTTTCAATGATACACTGCATATTACGTTATATTATAAGGTATTTTCAATGATACACTGCATATTACGTTATATTATAAGGTATTTTCAATGATACACTGCATATTACGTTATATTATAATGTATTTTCAATGATACACAGCATATTACGTTATATTATAAGGTATTTTCAATGATACACTGCATATTACGTTATATTATAAGGTATTTTCAATGATACACTGTATATTACGTTATATTACATGGTATTTTCTATGTTACACTGCATATTACGTTATATTATAAGGTATTTTCAATGATACACTGCATATTACGTTATATTATAAGGTATTTTCAATAATACACTGTATATTACGTTATATTACATGGTATTTTCAATGATACACAGCATATTACGTTATATTTTAAGGTATTTTCAATGATACACTGCATACTACGATATATCGTAAGGTATTTTCAATGATACACTGCATATTACGTTATATTATAAGGTATTTTCAATGATACACTGTATATTACGTTATATTACATGGTATTTTCAATGATACACTGCATATTAGGTTATATTACATGGTATTTTCAATGATACACTGCATATTACGTTATATTATAAGGTATTTTCAATGATACACTGCATACTACGATATATGGTAAGGTATTTTCAATGATACACTGCATACTACGATATATCGTAAGGTATTTTCAATGATACACTGCATATTACGTTATATTATAAGGTATTTTCAATGATACACTGCATATTACGTTATATTATAAGGTATTTTCAATGATACACAGCATATTACGTTATATTTTAAGGTATTTTAAATGATACACTGCATACTACGATATATCGTAAGGTATTTTCAATGATACACTGCATATTACGGTATATTATAAGGTATTTTCAATGATACACTGCATATTACGTTATATTATAAGGTATTTTCAATGATACACTGCATATTACGTTATATTATAAGGTATTTTCATTGATACACTACAAATTACCATATATTATAAGGTATTTTCAATGATACACTACAAATTACGTTATATTATAAGGTATTTTCAATGATACACTGTATATTACGTTATATTACATGGTATTTTCTATGTTACACTGCATATTACGTTATATTATAATGTATTTTCAATGATACACTGCATATTACGTTATATTATAATGTATTTTCAATGATACACAGCATATTACGTTATATTATAAGGTATTTTCAATGATACACTGCATATTACATTATATTATAAGGTATTTTCAATGATAAACTACGACATATTAGAAGGTATTTTCAATGATACACTGCATATTACGTTATATTATAAGGTATTTTCAATGATACACTGTAGATTACGTTATATTACATGGTATTTTCTATGTTACACTGCATATTACGTTATATTATAAGGTATTTTCAATGACAGACTACATATTACATTATTTTATAATGTATTTTGGGTGGTAGACTGCATATTACGTTATATTATAAGGTATTTTCAATGATACACTGCATACTACGATATATCGTAAGGTATTTTCAATGATACACTGCATATTACGTTATATTATAAGGTATTTTCAATGATACACTGTATATTACGTTATATTACATGGTATTTTCAATGATACACTGCATATTACGTTATATTACATGGTATTTTCAATGATACACTGCATATTACGTTATATTATAAGGTATTTTCAATGATACACTGCATACTACGATATATGGTAAGGTATTTTCAATGATACACTGCATATTACGGTATATTATAAGGTATTTTCAATGATACACTGCATATTACGTTATATTATAAGGTATTTTCAATGATACACTGCATATTACGTTATATTATAAGGTATTTTCATTGATACACTACAAATTACCATATATTATAAGGTATTTTCAATGATACACTACAAATTACGTTATATTATAAGGTATTTTCAATGATACACTGTATATTACGTTATATTACATGGTATTTTCTATGTTACACTGCATATTACGTTATATTATAATGTATTTTCAATGATACACTGCATATTACGTTATATTATAATGTATTTTCAATGATACACAGCATATTACGTTATATTATAAGGTATTTTCAATGATACACTGCATATTACATTATATTATAAGGTATTTTCAATGATAAACTACGACATATTAGAAGGTATTTTCAATGATACACTGCATATTACGTTATATTATAAGGTATTTTCAATGATACACTGTAGATTACGTTATATTACATGGTATTTTCTATGTTACACTGCATATTACGTTATATTATAAGGTATTTTCAATGATAAACTACTATATATTATAAGGTATTTTCAATGATACACTACAAATTACGATATATTATAAGGTATTTTCACTGATACACTGCATATTACGTTATATTATAAGGTATTTTCAAAGATACACTTCAAATTACGATATGTTATAATGTATTTTCAATGATACACTGCTTATTACGTTATATTACATGGTATTTTCAATGATACACTGCATATTACGTTATATTATAAGGTATTTTCAATGATACACTGCATATTACGTTATATTACATGGTATTTTCAATGATACACTGCATATTACGTTATATTATAAGGTATTTTCAATGATACACTGCATATTACGTTATATTATAAGCTATTTTCAATGATACACTGCATATTACGTTATATTATAAGGTATTTTCAATAATACACTGTATATTACGTTATATTACATGGTATTTTCAATGATACACAGCATATTACGTTATATTTTAAGGTATTTTCAATGATACACTGCATACTACGATATATCGTAAGGTATTTTCAATGATACACTGCATATTACGTTATATTATAAGGTATTTTCAATGATACACTGCATATTACGTTATATTACATGGTATTTTCAATGATACACTGCAGATTACGTTATATTATAAGGTATTTTCAATGATACACTGCATATTACGTTATATTATAAGGTATTTTCAATGATAAACTACGATATATTAGAAGGTATTTTCAATGATACACTGCATACTACGATATATCGTAAGGTATTTTCAATGATACACTGCATATTACGTTATATTATAAGGTATTTTCAATGATACACTGCATATTACGTTATATTATAAGGTATTTTCAATGATACACAGCATATTACGTTATATTTTAAGGTATTTTAAATGATACACTGCATACTACGATATATCGTAAGGTATTTTCAATGATACACTGCATATTACGTTATATTATAAGGTATTTTCAATGATACACTGCATATTACGTTATATTATAAGGTATTTTCAATGATACACTGCATATTACGTTATATTATAAGGTATTTTCATTGATACACTACAAATTACCATATATTATAAGGTATTTTCAATGATACACTACAAATTACGTTATATTACATGGTATTTTCTATGTTACACTGCATATTACGTTATATTATAATGTATTTTCAATGATACACTGCATATTACGTTATATTATAATGTATTTTCAATGATACACAGCATATTACGTTATATTATAAGGTATTTTCAATGATACACTGCATATTACATTATATTATAAGGTATTTTCAATGATAAACTACGACATATTAGAAGGTATTTTCAATGATACACTGCATATTACGTTATATTATAAGGTATTTTCAATGATACACTGTAGATTACGTTATATTACATGGTATTTTCTATGTTACACTGCATATTACGTTATATTATAAGGTATTTTCAATGATAAACTACTATATATTATAAGGTATTTTCAATGATACACTACAAATTACGATATATTATAAGGTATTTTCACTGATACACTGCATATTACGTTATATTATAAGGTATTTTCAAAGATACACTTCAAATTACGATATGTTATAATGTATTTTCAATGATACACTGCTTATTACGTTATATTACATGGTATTTTCAATGATACACTGCATATTACGTTATATTATAAGGTATTTTCAATGATACACTGCATATTCCGTTATATTACATGGTATTTTCAATGATACACTGCATATTACGTTATATTATAAGGTATTTTCAATGATACACTGCATATTACGTTATATTACATGGTATTTTCAATGATACACTGCAGATTACGTTATATTATAAGGTATTTTCAATGATACACTGCATATTACGTTATATTATAAGGTATTTACAATGATACACTGCATATTACGTTATCTTATAAGGTATTTTCAATGATACACTGTATATTACGTTATATTACATGGTATTTTCAATGATACACAGCATATTACGTTATATTTTAAGGTATTTTCAATGATACACTGCATACTACGATATATTATAATGTATTTTCAATGATACACTGCATATTACGTTATATTAGAAGGTTTTTTCAATGATACACTGCATATTACGTTATATTATAAGGTATTTTCAATGATACACTGCATATTACGTTATATTATAATGTATTTTCAATGATACACTGCATATTACGTTATATTATAATGTATTTTCAATGATACACAGCATATTACGTTATATTATAAGGTATTTTCAATGATACACTGCATATTACGTTATATTATAAGGTATTTTCAATGATAAACTACGACATATTAGAAGGTATTTTCAATGATACACTGCATATTACGTTATATTATAAGGTATTTTCAATGATACACTGTATATTACGTTATATTACATGGTATTTTCTATGTTACACTGCATATTACGATATGATATAAGGTATTTTCAATGATACACTGCATATTACGTTATATCGTAAGGTATTTTCAATGATACACTGCATATTACGTTATATTATAAGGTATTTTCAATGATACACTGCATATTACGTTATATTATAAGGTATTTTCAATGATACACTGCATATTACGTTATATTACATGGTATTTTCAATGATACACTGCATATTACGTTATATTATAAGGTATTTTCAATGATACACTGCATATTACGTTATATTATAAGGTATTTTCAATGATACACTGCATATTACGTTATATTATAAGGTATTTTCAATAATACACTGTATATTACGTTATATTACATGGTATTTTCAATGATACACAGCATATTACGTTATATTTTAAGGTATTTTCAATGATACACTGCATACTACGATATATCGTAAGGTATTTTCAATGATACACTGCATATTACGTTATATTATAAGGTATTTTCAATGATAAACTACGATATATTAGAAGGTATTTTCAATGATACACTGCATACTACGATATATCGTAAGGTATTTTCAATGATACACTGCATATTACGTTATATCGTAAGGTATTTTCAATGATACACTGCATATTTCGTTATATTATAAGGTATTTTCAATGATACACTGCATATTACGTTATATTAGAAGGTATTTTCAATGATACACTGCATAATACGTTATATTATAAGGTATTTTCAATGATACACTGCATATTACGTTACATTATAAGGTATTTTCAATGACACACTGCATATTACGTTATATTATAAGGTATTTTCAATGATACACTGCATATTACGTTATATTATAAGGTATTTTCAATGATAAACTACGATATATTATAAGGTATTTTCAATGATACACTGCATATTACGTTATATTATAAGGTATTTTCAATGATACACGGCATATTACGTTATATTATAAGGTATTTTCAATGATACACTGCATATTACGTTATATTAGAAGGTATTTTCAATGATACACTGCATATTACGTTATATTATAAGGTATTTTCAATGTTACACTGCATATTACGTTATATTACATGGTATTTTCAATGATACACTGCATATTACGTTATATTATAAGGTATTTTCAATGATACACTGCATATTACGTTATATTATAAGGTATTTTCAATGATAAACTACGATATATTAGAAGGTATTTTCAATGATACACTGCATACTACGATATATCGTAAGGTATTTTCAATGATACACTGCATATTACGTTATATTATAAGGTATTTCCAATGATACACTGCATATTACGTTATATTATAAGGTATTTTCAATGATACACTGCATATTACGTTATATTATAAGGTATTTTCAATGATACACTGCATATTACGTTATATTATAAGGTATTTTCAATGATACACTGCATATTACGTTATATTATAAGGTATTTTCAATGATACACTGCATATTACGTTATATTATAAGGTATTTTCAATGATACACTGTATATTACGTTATATTACATGGTATTTTCTATGTTACACTGCATATTACGTTATATTATAAGGTATTTTCAATGATAAACTACTATATATTATAAGGTATTTTCAATGATACACTACAAATAACGATATATTATAAGGTATTTTCACTGATACACTGCATATTACGTTATATTATAAGGTATTTTCAATGATACACTGCATATTACGTTATATTACATGGTATTTTCAATGATACACTGCATATTACGTTATATTATAAGGTATTTTCAATGATACACTGCATATTACGTTATATTATAAGGTATTTTCAATGATACACTGCATATTACGTTATATTATAAGGTATTTTCAATAATACACTGTATATTACGTTATATTACATGGTATTTTCAATGATACACAGCATATTACGTTATATTTTAAGGTATTTTCAATGATACACTGCATACTACGATATATCGTAAGGTATTTTCAATGATACACTGCATATTACGTTATCTTATAAGGTATTTTCAATGATACACTGTATATTACGTTATATTACATGGTATTTTCAATGATACACAGCATATTACGTTATATTTTAAGGTATTTTCAATGATACACTGCATATTACGATATATTATAATGTATTTTCAATGATACACTGCATATTACGTTATATTAGAAGGTTTTTTCAATGATACACTGCATATTACGTTATATTATAAGGTATTTTCAATGATACACTGCATATTACGTTATATTATAATGTATTTTCAATGATACACTGCATATTACGTTATATTATAATGTATTTTCAATGATACACAGCATATTACGTTATATTATAAGGTATTTTCAATGATACACTGCATATTACGTTATATTATAAGGTATTTTCAATGATAAACTACGACATATTAGAAGGTATTTTCAATGATACACTGCATATTACGTTATATTATAAGGTATTTTCAATGATACACTGTATATTACGTTATATTACATGGTATTTTCTATGTTACACTGCATATTACGATATGATATAAGGTATTTTCAATGATACACTGCATATTACGTTATATTATAAGGTATTTTCAATGATACACTGCATATTACGTTATATTATAAGGTATTTTCAATGATACACTGTATATTACGTTATATTACATGGTATTTTCTATGTTACACTGCATATTACGTTATATTATAATGTATTTTCAATGATACACAGCATATTACGTTATATTATAATGTATTTTCAATGATACACTGCATATTACGTTATATTATAAGGTATTTTCAATGATACACTGTATATTACGTTATATTACATGGTATTTTCAATGATACACAGCATATTACGTTATATTTTAAGGTATTTTCAATGATACACTGCATACTACGATATATTATAAGGTATTTTCAATGATACACTGCATATTACGTTATATTAGAAGGTTTTTTCAATGATACACTGCATATTACGTTATATTATAAGGTATTTTCAATGATACACTGCATATTACGTTATATTATAATGTATTTTCAATGATACACTGCATATTACGTTATATTATAATGTATTTTCAATGATACACAGCATATTACGTTATATTATAAGGTATTTTCAATGATACACTGCATATTACGTTATATTATAAGGTATTTTCAATGATAAACTACGACATATTAGAAGGTATTTTCAATGATACACTGCATATTACGTTATATTATAAGGTATTTTCAATGATACACTGCAGATTACGTTATATTATAAGGTATTTTCAATGATACACTGCATATTACGTTATATTATAAGGTATTTTCAATGATAAACTACGATATATTAGAAGGTATTTTCAATGATACACTGCATACTACGATATATCGTAAGGTATTTTCAATGATACACTGCATATTACGTTATATTATAAGGTATTTTCAATGATACACTGCATATTACGTTATATTATAAGGTATTTTCAATGATACACAGCATATTACGTTATATTTTAAGGTATTTTAAATGATACACTGCATACTACGATATATCGTAAGGTATTTTCAATGATACACTGCATATTACGTTATATTATAAGGTATTTTCAATGATACACTGCATATTACGTTATATTATAAGGTATTTTCAATGATACACTGCATATTACGTTATATTATAAGGTATTTTCAATGATACACTGTATATTACGTTATATTACATGGTATTTTCTATGTTACACTGCATATTACGATATGATATAAGGTATTTTCAATGATACACTGCATATTACGTTATATTATAAGGTATTTTCAATGATACACTGCATATTACGTTATATTATAAGGTATTTTCAATGATACACTGTATATTACGTTATATTACATGGTATTTTCTATGTTACACTGCATATTACGTTATATTATAATGTATTTTCAATGATACACAGCATATTACGTTATATTATAATGTATTTTCAATGATACACTGCATATTACGTTATATTATAAGGTATTTTCAATGATACACTGCATATTACGTTATATTACATGGTATTTTCAATGATACACTGCAGATTACGTTATATTATAAGGTATTTTCAATGATACACTGCATATTACGTTATATTATAAGGTATTTTCAATGATAAACTACGATATATTAAAAAGTATTTTAAATGATACACTGCATACTACGATATATCGTAAGGTATTTTCAATGATACACTGCATATTACGTTATATTATAAGGTATTTTCAATGATACACTGCATATTACGTTATATTATAAGGTATTTTCAATGATACACTACAAATAACGATATATTATAAGGTATTTTCAATGATACACTGCATATTACGTTATATTACATGGTATTTTCAATGATACACTGCATATTACGTTATATTATAAGGTATTTTCAATGATACACTGCATATTACGTTATATTATAAGGTATTTTCAATGATACACTGCATATTACGTTATATTATAAGGTATTTTCAATAATACACTGTATATTACGTTATATTACATGGTATTTTCAATGATACACAGCATATTACGTTATATTTTAAGGTATTTTCAATGATACACTGCATACTACGATATATCGTAAGGTATTTTCAATGATACACTGCATATTACGTTATCTTATAAGGTATTTTCAATGATACACTGTATATTACGTTATATTACATGGTATTTTCAATGATACACAGCATATTACGTTATATTTTAAGGTATTTTCAATGATACACTGCATACTACGATATATTATAATGTATTTTCAATGATACACTGCATATTACGTTATATTAGAAGGTTTTTTCAATGATACACTGCATATTACGTTATATTATAAGGTATTTTCAATGATACACTGCATATTACGTTATATTATAATGTATTTTCAATGATACACTGCATATTACGTTATATTATAATGTATTTTCAATGATACACAGCATATTACGTTATATTATAAGGTATTTTCAATGATACACTGCATATTACGTTATATTATAAGGTATTTTCAATGATAAACTACGACATATTAGAAGGTATTTTCAATGATACACTGCATATTACGTTATATTATAAGGTATTTTCAATGATACACTGTATATTACGTTATATTACATGGTATTTGCTATGTTACACTGCATATTACGATATGATATAAGGTATTTTCAATGATACACTGCATATTACGTTATATTATAAGGTATTTTCAATGATACACTGCATATTACGTTATATTATAAGGTATTTTCAATGATACACTGTATATTACGTTATATTACATGGTATTTTCTATGTTACACTGCATATTACGTTATATTATAATGTATTTTCAATGATACACAGCATATTACGTTATATTATAATGTATTTTCAATGATACACTGCATATTACGTTATATTATAAGGTATTTTCAATGATACACTGTATATTACGTTATATTACATGGTATTTTCAATGATACACAGCATATTACGTTATATTTTAAGGTATTTTCAATGATACACTGCATACTACGATATATTATAATGTATTTTCAATGATACACTGCATATTACGTTATATTAGAAGGTTTTTTCAATGATACACTGCATATTACGTTATATTATAAGGTATTTTCAATGATACACTGCATATTACGTTATATTATAATGTATTTTCAATGATACACTGCATATTACGTTATATTATAATGTATTTTCAATGATACACAGCATATTACGTTATATTATAAGGTATTTTCAATGATACACTGCATATTACGTTATATTATAAGGTATTTTCAATGATAAACTACGTTATATTATAAGGTATTTTCAATGATACACTGCATATTACGTTATATTATAAGGTATTTTCAATGATACACTGCAGATTACGTTATATTATAAGGTATTTTCAATGATACACTGCATATTACGTTATATTATAAGGTATTTTCAATGATAAACTACGATATATTAGAAGGTATTTTCAATGATACACTGCATACTACGATATATCGTAAGGTATTTTCAATGATACACTGCATATTACGTTATATTATAAGGTATTTTCAATGATACACTGCATATTACGTTATATTATAAGGTATTTTCAATGATACACAGCATATTACGTTATATTTTAAGGTATTTTAAATGATACACTGCATACTACGATATATCGTAAGGTATTTTCAATGATACACTGCATATTACGTTATATTATAAGGTATTTTCAATGATACACTGCATATTACGTTATATTATAAGGTATTTTCAATGATACACTGCATATTACGTTATATTATAAGGTATTTTCAATGATACACTGTATATTACGTTATATTACATGGTATTTTCTATGTTACACTGCATATTACGATATGATATAAGGTATTTTCAATGATACACTGCATATTACGATATATTATAAGGTATTTTCAATGATACACTGCATATTACGTTATATTATAAGGTATTTTCAATGATACACTGTATATTACGTTATATTACATGGTATTTTCTATGTTACACTGCATATTACGTTATATTATAATGTATTTTCAATGATACACAACATATTACGTTATATTATAATGTATTTTCAATGATACACTGCATATTACGTTATATTATAAGGTATTTTCAATGATACACTGCATATTACGTTATATTACATGGTATTTTCAATGATACACTGCAGATTACGTTATATTATAAGGTATTTTCAATGATACACTGCATATTACGTTATATTATAAGGTATTTTCAATGATAAACTACGATATATTAAAAGGTATTTTCAATGATACACTGCATACTACGATATATCGTAAGGTATTTTCAATGATACACTGCATATTACGTTATATTATAAGGTATTTTCAATGATACACTGCATATTACGTTATATTATAAGGTATTTTCAATGATACACTACAAATTACGATATATTATAAGGTATTTTCACTGATACACTGCATATTACGTTATATTATAAGGTATTTTCAATGATAAACTACGATATATTAGAAGGTATTTTCAATGATACACTGCATACTACGATATATCGTAAGGTATTTTCAATGATACACTGCATATTACGTTATATTATAAGGTATTTTCAATGATACACTGCATATTACGTTATATTACATGGTATTTTCAATGATACACTGCAGATTACGTTATATTATAAGGTATTTTCAATGATACACTGCATATTACGTTATATTATAAGGTATTTTCAATGATACACTGTATATTACGTTATATTACATGGTATTTTCTATGTTACACTGCATATTACGTTATATTATAAGGTATTTTCAATGATAAACTACTATATATTATAAGGTATTTTCAATGATACACTACAAATAACGATATATTATAAGGTATTTTCACTGATACACTGCAAATTACGATATGTTATAATGTATTTTCAATGATACACTGCTTATTACGTTATATTACATGGTATTTTCAATGATACACTGCATATTACGTTATATTATAAGGTATTTTCAATGATACACTGCATATTACGTTATATTACATGGTATTTTCAATGATACACTGCATATTACGTTATATTATAAGGTATTTTCAATGATACACTGCATATTACGTTATATTACATGGTATTTTCAATGATACACTGCAGATTACGTTATATTATAAGGTATTTTCAATGATACACTGCATATTACGTTATATTATAAGGTATTTTCAATGATACACTGCATATTACGTTATCTTATAAGGTATTTTCAATGATACACTGTATATTACGTTATATTACATGGTATTTTCAATGATACACAGCATATTACGTTATATTTTAAGGTATTTTCAATGATACACTGCATACTACGATATATTATAAGGTATTTTCAATGATACACTGCATATTACGTTATATTAGAAGGTTTTTTCAATGATACACTGCATATTACGTTATATTATAAGGTATTTTCAATGATACACTGCATATTACGTTATATTATAATGTATTTTCAATGATACACTGCATATTACGTTATATTATAATGTATTTTCAATGATACACAGCATATTACGTTATATTATAAGGTATTTTCAATGATACACTGCATATTACGTTATATTATAAGGTATTTTCAATGATAAACTACGACATATTAGAAGGTATTTTCAATGATACACTGTATATTACGTTATATTACATGGTATTTTCTATGTTACACTGCATATTACGATATGATATAAGGTATTTTCAATGATACACTGCATATTACGTTATATTATAAGGTATTTTCAATGATACACTGCATATTACGTTATATTATAAGGTATTTTCAATGATACACTGCATATTACGTTATATTATAAGGTATTTTCAATGATAAACTACGACATATTAGAAGGTATTTTCAATGATACACTGTATATTACGTTATATTACATGGTATTTTCTATGTTACACTGCATATTACGATATGATATAAGGTATTTTCAATGATACACTGCATATTACGTTATATTATAAGGTATTTTCAATGATACACTGCATATTACGTTATATTATAAGGTATTTTCAATGATACACTGTATATTACGTTATATTACATGGTATTTTCTATGTTACACTGCATATTACGTTATATTATAATGTATTTTCAATGATACACAGCATATTACGTTATATTATAATGTATTTTCAATGATACACTGCATATTACGTTATATTATAAGGTATTTTCAATGATACACTGCATATTACGTTATATTACATGGTATTTTCAATGATACACTGCAGATTACGTTATATTATAAGGTATTTTCAATGATACACTGCATATTACGTTATATTATAAGGTATTTTCAATGATAAACTACGATATATTAAAAGGTATTTTCAATGATACACTGCATACTACGATATATCGTAAGGTATTTTCAATGATACACTGCATATTACGTTATATTATAAGGTATTTTCAATGATACACTGCATATTACGTTATATTATAAGGTATTTTCAATGATACACTACAAATAACGATATATTATAAGGTATTTTCACTGATACACTGCATATTACGTTATATTATAAGGTATTTTCAATGATAAACTACGATATATTAGAAGGTATTTTCAATGATACACTGCATACTACGATATATCGTAAGGTATTTTCAATGATACACTGCATATTACGTTATATTATAAGGTATTTTCAATGATACACTGCATATTACGTTATATTACATGGTATTTTCAATGATACACTGCAGATTACGTTATATTATAAGGTATTTTCAATGATACACTGCATATTACGTTATATTATAAGGTATTTTCAATGATAAACTACGATATATTAGAAGGTATTTTCAATGATACACTGCATACTACGATATATCGTAAGGTATTTTCAATGATACACTGCATATTACGTTATATTATAAGGTATTTTCAATGATACACTGCATATTACGTTATATTATAAGGTATTTTCAATGATACACTGCATATTACGTTATATTATAAGGTATTTTCAATGATACACTGCATATTACGTTATATTACATGGTATTTTCAATGATACACTGCAGATTACGTTATATTATAAGGTATTTTCAATGATACACTGCATATTACGTTATATTATAAGGTATTTTCAATGATACACTGCATATTACGTTATATTATAAGGTATTTTCAATGATACACTGCATATTACGTTATCTTATAAGGTATTTTCAATGATACACTGTATATTACGTTATATTACATGGTATTTTCAATGATACACAGCATATTACGTTATATTTTAAGGTATTTTCAATGATACACTGCATACTACGATATATTATAATGTATTTTCAATGATACACTGCATATTACGTTATATTAGAAGGTTTTTTCAATGATACACTGCATATTACGTTATATTATAAGGTATTTTCAATGATACACTGCATATTACGTTATACTATAATGTATTTTCAATGATACACTGCATATTACGTTATATTATAATGTATTTTCAATGATACACAGCATATTACGTTATATTATAAGGTATTTTCAATGATACACTGCATATTACGTTATATTATAAGGTATTTTCAATGATAAACTACGACATATTAGAAGGTATTTTCAATGATACACTGCATATTACGTTATATTATAAGGTATTTTCAATGATACACTGTATATTACGTTATATTACATGGTATTTTCTATGATACACTGCATATTACGTTATGATATAAGGTATTTTCAATGATACACTGCATATTACGTTATATCGTAAGGTATTTTCAATGATACACTGCATATTACGTTATATTATAAGGTATTTTCAATGATACACTGCATATTACGTTATATTATAAGGTATTTTCAATGATACACTGCATATTACGTTATATTACATGGTATTTTCAATGATACACTGCATATTACGTTATATTATAAGGTATTTTCAATGATACACTGCATATTACGTTATATTATAAGGTATTTTCAATGATACACTGCATATTACGTTATATTACATGGTATTTTCAATGATACACAGCATATTACGTTATATTTTAAGGTATTTTCAATGATACACTGCATACTACGATATATCGTAAGGTATTTTCAATGATACACTGCATATTACGTTATATTATAAGGTATTTTCAATGATAAACTACGATATATTAGAAGGTATTTTCAATGGTACACTGCATACTACGATATATCGTAAGGTATTTTCAATGATACACTGCATATTACGTTATATCGTAAGGTATTTTCAATGATACACTGCATATTTCGTTATATTATAAGGTATTTTCAATGATACACTGCATATTACGTTATATTAGAAGGTATTTTCAATGATACACTGCATAATACGTTATATTATAAGGTATTTTCAATGATACACTGCATATTACGTTACATTATAAGGTATTTTCAATGACACACTGCATATTACGTTATATTATAAGGTATTTTCAATGATACACTGCATATTACGTTATATTATAAGGTATTTTCAATGATACACAGCATATTACGTTATATTTTAAGGTATTTTAAATGATACACTGCATACTACGATATATCGTAAGGTATTTTCAATGATACACTGCATATTACGTTATATTATAAGGTATTTTCAATGATACACTGCATATTACGTTATATTATAAGGTATTTTCAATGATTCACTGCATATTACGTTATATTATAAGGTATTTTCATTGATACACTACAAATTACCATATATTATAAGGTATTTTCAATGATACACTACAAATTACGATATATTATAAGGTATTTTCAATGATACACTGCATATTACGTTATATTATAATGTATTTTCAATGATACACTGCATATTACGTTGTATTATAATGTATTTTCAATGATACACAGCATATTACGTTATATTATAAGGTATTTTCAATGATACACTGCATATTACGTTATATTATAAGGTATTTTCAATGATACACTGTATATTACGTTATATTACATGGTATTTTCTATGTTACACTGCATATTACGTTATATTATAAGGTATTTTCAATGATACACTGCATATTACGTTATATTATAAGGTATTTTCAATAATACACTGTATATTACGTTATATTACATGGTATTTTCAATGATACACAGCATATTACGTTATATTTTAAGGTATTTTCAATGATACACTGCATACTACGATATATCGTAAGGTATTTTCAATGATACACTGCATATTACGTTATATTATAAGGTATTTTCAATGATACACTGTATATTACGTTATATTACATGGTATTTTCAATGATACACTGCATATTACGTTATATTACATGGTATTTTCAATGATACACTGCATATTACGTTATATTATAAGGTATTTTCAATGATACACTGCATACTACGATATATGGTAAGGTATTTTCAATGATACACTGCATATTACGTTATATTATAAGGTATTTTCAATGATACACTGTATATTACGTTATATTACATGGTATTTTCAATGATACACAGCATATTACGTTATATTTTAAGGTATTTTCAATGATACACTGCATACTACGATATATCGTAAGGTATTTTCAATGATACACTGCATATTACGTTATATTATAAGGTATTTTCAATGATACACTGCATATTACGTTATATTATAAGGTATTTTCAATGATACACAGCATATTACGTTATATTTTAAGGTATTTTAAATGATACACTGCATACTACGATATATCGTAAGGTATTTTCAATGATACACTGCATATTACGTTATATTAGAAGGTATTTTCAATGATACACTGCATATTACGTTATATTATAAGGTATTTTCAATGATACACTGCATATTACGTTATATTATAATGTATTTTCAATGATACACTGCATATTACGTTATATTATAATGTATTTTCAATGATACACAGCATATTACGTTATATTATAAGGTATTTTCAATGATACACTGCATATTACGTTATATTATAAGGTATTTTCAATGATACACTGTATATTACGTTATATTACATGGTATTTTCTATGTTACACTGCATATTACGTTATATTATAAGGTATTTTCAATGATACACTGCATATTACGTTATATTATAAGGTATTTTCAATAATACACTGTATATTACGTTATATTACATGGTATTTTCAATGATACACAGCATATTACGTTATATTTTAAGGTATTTTCAATGATACACTGCATACTACGATATATCGTAAGGTATTTTCAATGATACACTGCATATTACGTTATATTATAAGGTATTTTCAATGATACACTGTATATTACGTTATATTACATGGTATTTTCAATGATACACTGCATATTACGTTATATTACATGGTATTTTCAATGATACACTGCATATTACGTTATATTATAAGGTATTTTCAATGATACACTGCATACTACGATATATGGTAAGGTATTTTCAATGATACACTGCATATTACGTTATATTATAAGGTATTTTCAATGATACACAGCATATTACGTTATATTTTAAGGTATTTTAAATGATACACTGCATACTACGATATATCGTAAGGTATTTTCAATGATACACTGCATATTACGGTATATTATAAGGTATTTTCAATGATACACTGCATATTACGTTATATTATAAGGTATTTTCAATGATACACTGCATATTACGTTATATTATAAGGTATTTTCATTGATACACTACAAATTACCATATATTATAAGGTATTTTCAATGATACACTACAAATTACGTTATATTATAAGGTATTTTCAATGATACACTGTATATTACGTTATATTACATGGTATTTTCTATGTTACACTGCATATTACGTTATATTATAATGTATTTTCAATGATTCACTGCATATTACGTTATATTATAATGTATTTTCAATGATACACAGCATATTACGTTATATTATAAGGTATTTTCAATGATACACTGCATATTACATTATATTATAAGGTATTTTCAATGATAAACTACGACATATTAGAAGGTATTTTCAATGATACACTGCATATTACGTTATATTATAAGGTATTTTCAATGATACACTGCATATTACGTTATATTATAATGTATTTTCAATGATACACTGCATATTACGTTATATTATAATGTATTTTCAATGATACACAGCATATTACGTTATATTATAAGGTATTTTCAATGATACACTGCATATTACGTTATATTATAAGGTATTTTCAATGATACACTGTATATTACGTTATATTACATGGTATTTTCTATGTTACACTGCATATTACGTTATATTATAAGGTATTTTCAATGATACACTGCATATTACGTTATATTATAAGGTATTTTCAATAATACACTGTATATTACGTTATATTACATGGTATTTTCAATGATACACAGCATATTACGTTATATTTTAAGGTATTTTCAATGATACACTGCATACTACGATATATCGTAAGGTATTTTCAATGATACACTGCATATTACGTTATATTATAAGGTATTTTCAATGATACACTGTATATTACGTTATATTACATGGTATTTTCAATGATACACTGCATATTACGTTATATTACATGGTATTTTCAATGATACACTGCATATTACGTTATATTATAAGGTATTTTCAATGATACACTGCATACTACGATATATGGTAAGGTATTTTCAATGATACACTGCATATTACGTTATATTATAAGGTATTTTCAATGATACACTGTATATTACGTTATATTACATGGTATTTTGAATGATACACAGCATATTACGTTATATTTTAAGGTATTTTCAATGATACACTGCATACTACGATATATCGTAAGGTATTTTCAATGATACACTGCATATTACGTTATATTATAAGGTATTTTCAATGATACACTGCATATTACGTTATATTATAAGGTATTTTCAATGATACACAGCATATTACGTTATATTTTAAGGTATTTTAAATGATACACTGCATACTACGATATATCGTAAGGTATTTTCAATGATACACTGCATATTACGGTATATTATAAGGTATTTTCAATGATACACTGCATATTACGTTATATTATAAGGTATTTTCAATGATACACTGCATATTACGTTATATTATAAGGTATTTTCATTGATACACTACAAATTACCATATATTATAAGGTATTTTCAATGATACACTACAAATTACGTTATATTATAAGGTATTTTCAATGATACACTGTATATTACGTTATATTACATGGTATTTTCTATGATACACTGCATATTACGTTATATTATAATGTATTTTCAATGATACACTGCATATTACGTTATATTATAATGTATTTTCAATGATACACAGCATATTACGTTATATTATAAGGTATTTTCAATGATACACTGCATATTACATTATATTATAAGGTATTTTCAATGATAAACTACGACATATTAGAAGGTATTTTCAATGATACACTGCATATTACGTTATATTATAAGGTATTTTCAATGATACACTGTAGATTACGTTATATTACATGGTATTTTCTATGTTACACTGCATATTACGTTATATTATAAGGTATTTTCAATGACAGACTACATATTACATTATTTTATAATGTATTTTGGGTGGTAGACTGCATATTACGTTATATTATAAGGTATTTTCAATGATACACTGTATATTACGTTATATTACATGGTATTTTCTATGTTACACTGCATATTACGTTATATTATAATGTATTTTCAATGATACACTGCATATTACGTTATATTATAATGTATTTTCAATGATACACAGCATATTACGTTATATTATAAGGTATTTTCAATGATACACTGCATATTACATTATAATATAAGGTATTTTCAATGATAAACTACGACATATTAGAAGGTATTTTCAATGATACACTGCATATTACGTTATATTATAAGGTATTTTCAATGATACACTGTAGATTACGTTATATTACATGGTATTTTCTATGTTACACTGCATATTACGTTATATTATAAGGTATTTTCAATGATAAACTACTATATATTATAAGGTATTTTCAATGATACACTACAAATTACGATATATTATAAGGTATTTTCACTGATACACTGCATATTACGTTATATTATAAGGTATTTTCAAAGATACACTTCAAATTACGATATGTTATAATGTATTTTCAATGATACACTGCTTATTACGTTATATTACATGGTATTTTCAATGATACACTGCATATTACGTTATATTATAAGGTATTTTCAATGATAAACTACGATATATTAGAAGGTATTTTCAATGATACACTGCATACTACGATATATCGTAAGGTATTTTCAATGATACACTGCATATTACGTTATATTATAAGGTATTTTCAATGATACACTGCATATTACGTTATATTATAAGGTATTTTCAATGATACACAGCATATTACGTTATATTTTAAGGTATTTTAAATGATACACTGCATACTACGATATATCGTAAGGTATTTTCAATGATACACTGCATATTACGTTATATTATAAGGTATTTTCAATGATACACTGCATATTACGTTATATTATAAGGTATTTTCAATGATACACTGCATATTACGTTATATTATAAGGTATTTTCATTGATACACTACAAATTACCATATATTATAAGGTATTTTCAATGATACACTACAAATTACGTTATATTATAAGGTATTTTCAATGATACACTGTATATTACGTTATATTACATGGTATTTTCTATGTTACACTGCATATTACGTTATATTATAATGTATTTTCAATGATACACTGCATATTACGTTATATTATAATGTATTTTCAATGATACACAGCATATTACGTTATATTATAAGGTATTTTCAATGATACACTGCATATTACATTATATTATAAGGTATTTTCAATGATAAACTACGACATATTAGAAGGTATTTTCAATGATACACTGCATATTACGTTATATTATAAGGTATTTTCAATGATACACTGTATATTACGTTATATTACATGGTATTTTCTATGTTACACTGCATATTACGTTATATTATAAGGTATTTTCAATGATAAACTACTATATATTATAAGGTATTTTCAATGATACACTACAAATTACGATATATTATAAGGTATTTTCACTGATACACTGCATATTACGTTATATTATAAGGTATTTTCAAAGATACACTTCAAATTACGATATGTTATAATGTATTTTCAATGATACACTGCTTATTACGTTATATTACATGGTATTTTCAATGATACACTGCATATTACGTTATATTATAAGGTATTTTCAATGATACACTGCATATTACGTTATATTACATGGTATTTTCAATGATACACTGCATATTACGTTATATTATAAGGTATTTTCAATGATACACTGCATATTACGTTATAATACATGGTATTTTCAATGATACACTGCAGATTACGTTATATTATAAGGTATTTTCAATGATACACTGCATATTACGTTATATTATAAGGTATTTTCAATGATACACTGCATATTACGTTATCTTATAAGGTATTTTCAATGATACACTGTATATTACGTTATATTACATGGTATTTTCAATGATACACAGCATATTACGTTATATTTTAAGGTATTTTCAATGATACACTGCATACTACGATATATTATAAGGTATTTTCAATGATACACTGCATATTACGTTATATTAGAAGGTTTTTTCAATGATACACTGCATATTACGTTATATTATAAGGTATTTTCAATGATACACTGCATATTACGTTATATTATAATGTATTTTCAATGATACACTGCATATTACGTTATATTATAATGTATTTTCAATGATACACAGCATATTACGTTATATTATAAGGTATTTTCAATGATACACTGCATATTACGTTATATTATAAGGTATTTTCAATGATAAACTACGACATATTAGAAGGTATTTTCAATGATACACTGCATATTACGTTATATTATAAGGTATTTTCAATGATACACTGTATATTACGTTATATTACATGGTATTTTCTATGTTACACTGCATATTACGATATGATATAAGGTATTTTCAATGATACACTGCATATTACGTTATATCGTAAGGTATTTTCAATGATACACTGCATATTACGTTATATTATAAGGTATTTTCAATGATACACTGCATATTACGTTATATTATAAGGTATTTTCAATGATACACTGCATAATACGTTATATTACATGGTATTTTCAATGATACACTGCATATTACGTTATATTATAAGGTATTTTCAATGATACACTGCATATTACGTTATATTATAAGGTATTTTCAATGATACACTGCATATTACGTTATATTATAAGGTATTTTCAATAATACACTGTATATTAACGTAATATTACATGGTATTTTCAATGATACACAGCATATTACGTTATATTTTAAGGTATTTTCAATGATACACTGCATACTACGATATATCGTAAGGTATTTTCAATGATACACTGCATATTACGTTATATTATAAGGTATTTTCAATGATAAACTACGATATATTAGAAGGTATTTTCAATGGTACACTGCATACTACGATATATCGTAAGGTATTTTCAATGATACACTGCATATTACGTTATATCGTAAGGTATTTTCAATGATACACTGCATATTTCGTTATATTATAAGGTATTTTCAATGATACACTGCATATTACGTTATATTAGAAGGTATTTTCAATGATACACTGCAAAATACGTTATATTATAAGGTATTTTCAATGATACACTGCATATTACGTTACATTATAAGGTATTTTCAATGACACACTGCATATTACGTTATATTATAAGGTATTTTCAATGATACACTGCATATTACGTTATATTATAAGGTATTTTCAATGATAAACTACGATATATTATAAGGTATTTTCAATGATACACTGCATATTACGTTATATTATAAGGTATTTTCAATGATACACGGCATATTACGTTATATTATAAGGTATTTTCAATGATACACTGCATATTACGTTATATTAGAAGGTATTTTCAATGATACACTGCATATTACGTTATATTATAAGGTATTTTCAATGTTACACTGCATATTACGTTATATTACATGGTATTTTCAATGATACACTGCATATTACGTTATATTATAAGGTATTTTCAATGATACACTGCATATTACGTTATATTATAAGGTATTTTCAATGATAAACTACGATATATTAGAAGGTATTTTCAATGATACACTGCATACTACGATATATCGTAAGGTATTTTCAATGATACACTGCATATTACGTTATATTATAAGGTATTTCCAATGATACACTGCATATTACGTTATATTATAAGGTATTTTCAATGATACACTGCATATTACGTTATATTATAAGGTATTTTCAATGATACACTGCATATTACGTTATATTATAAGGTATTTTCAATGATACACTGTATATTACGTTATATTACATGGTATTTTCTATGTTACACTGCATATTACGTTATATTATAAGGTATTTTCAATGATAAACTACTATATATTATAAGGTATTTTCAATGATACACTACAAATTAACGATATATTATAAGGTATTTTCACTGATACACTGCATATTACGTTATATTATAAGGTATTTTCAATGATAAACTACGATATATTAGAAGGTATTTTCAATGATACACTGCATACTACGATATATCGTAAGGTATTTTCAATGATACACTGCATATTACGTTATATTATAAGGTATTTTCAATGATACACTGCATATTCCGTTATATTACATGGTATTTTCAATGATACACTGCAGATTACGTTATATTATAAGGTATTTTCAATGATACACTGCATATTACGTTATATTATAAGGTATTTTCAATGATAAACTACGATATATTAGAAGGTATTTTCAATGATACACTGCATACTACGATATATCGTAAGGTATTTTCATGATACACTGCATATTACGTTATATTATAAGGTATTTTCAATGATACACTGCATATTACGTTATATTATAAGGTATTTTCAATGATACACTGCATATTACGTTATATTATAATGTATTTTCAATGATACACTGCATATTACGTTATATTATAAGGTATTTTCAATGATACACTGTATATTACGTTATATTACATGGTATTTTCTATGTTACACTGCATATTACGTTATATTATAAGGTATTTTCAATGATAAACTACTATATATTATAAGGTATTTTCAATGATACACTACAAATAACGATATATTATAAGGTATTTTCACTGATACACTGCATATTACGTTATATTATAAGGTATTTTCAATGATACACTGCATATTTACGTTATATTACATGGTATTTTCAATGATACACTGCATATTACGTTATATTATAAGGTATTTTCAATGATACACTGCATATTACGTTATATTATAAGGTATTTTCAATGATACACTGCATATTACGTTATATTATAAGGTATTTTCAATAATACACTGTATATTACGTTATATTACATGGTATTTTCAATGATACACAGCATATTACGTTATATTTTAAGGTATTTTCAATGATACACTGCATACTACGATATATCGTAAGGTATTTTCAATGATACACTGCATATTACGTTATCTTATAAGGTATTTTCAATGATACACTGTATATTACGTTATATTACATGGTATTTTCAATGATACACAGCATATTACGTTATATTTTAAGGTATTTTCAATGATACACTGCATACTACGATATATTATAATGTATTTCAATGATACACTGCATATTACGTTATATTAGAAGGTTTTTTCAATGATACACTGCATATTACGTTATATTATAAGGTATTTTCAATGATACACTGCATATTACGTTATATTATAATGTATTTTCAATGATACACTGCATATTACGTTATATTATAATGTATTTTCAATGATACACAGCATATTACGTTATATTATAAGGTATTTTCAATGATACACTGCATATTACGTTATATTATAAGGTATTTTCAATGATAAACTACGACATATTAGAAGGTATTTTCAATGATACACTGCATATTACGTTATATTATAAGGTATTTTCAATGATACACTGTATATTACGTTATATTACATGGTATTTTCTATGTTACACTGCATATTACGATATGATATAAGGTATTTTCAATGATACACTGCATATTACGTTATATTATAAGGTATTTTCAATGATACACTGCATATTACGTTATATTATAAGGTATTTTCAATGATACACTGTATATTACGTTATATTACATGGTATTTTCTATGTTACACTGCATATTACGTTATATTATAATGTATTTTCAATGATACACAGCATATTACGTTATATTATAATGTATTTTCAATGATACACTGCATATTACGTTATATTATAAGGTATTTCAATGATACACTGCATATTACGTTATATTACATGGTATTTTTCAATGATACACTGTATATTACGTTATATTACATGGTATTTTTCAATGATACACTGCATATTACGTTATATTATAAGGTATTTTCAATGATAAACTACGATATATTAAAAGGTATTTTCAATGATACACTGCATACTACGATATATCGTAAGGTATTTTCAATGATACACTGCATATTACGTTATATTATAAGGTATTTCAATGATACACTGCATATTACGTTATATTATAAGGTATTTTCAATGATACACTACAAATAACGATATATTATAAGGTATTTTCACTGATACACTGCATATTACGTTATATTATAAGGTATTTTCAATGATAAACTACGATATATTAGAAGGTATTTTTCAATGATACACTGCATACTACGATATATCGTAAGGTATTTTCAATGATACACTGCATATTACGTTATATTATAAGGTATTTTCAATGATACACTGCATATTACGTTATATTACATGGTATTTTTCAATGATACACTGCATATTACGTTATATTATAAGGTATTTTCAATGATACACTGCATATTACGTTATATTATAAGGTATTTTCAATGATAAACTACGATATATTAGAAGGTATTTTCAATGATACACTGCATACTACGATATATCGTAAGGTATTTTCAATGATACACTGCATATTACGTTATATTATAAGGTATTTTCAATGATACACTGCATATTACGTTATATTATAAGGTATTTTCAATGATACACTGCATATTACGTTATATTATAAGGTATTTTCAATGATACACTGCATATTACGTTATATTATAAGGTATTTTCAATGATACACTGTATATTACGTTATATTACATGGTATTTTCTATGTTACACCTGCATATTACGTATATTATAAGGTATTTTCAATGATAAACTACTATATATTATAAGGTATTTTCAATGATACACTACAAATAAACGATATATTATAAGGTATTTTCACTGATACACTGCAAATTACGATATGTTATAATGTATTTTCAATGATACACTGCTTATTACGTTATATTACATGGTATTTTCAATGATACACTGCATATTACGTTATATTATAAGGTATTTTCAATGATACACTGCATATTACGTTATATTACATGGTATTTTCAATGATACACTGCATATTACGTTATATTATAAGGTATTTTCAATGATACACTGCATATTACGTTATATTACATGGTATTTTCAATGATACACTGCAGATTACGTTATATTATAAGGTATTTTCAATGATACACTACAAATAACGATATATTATAAGGTATTTTCACTGATACACTGCATATTACGTTATATTATAAGGTATTTTCAATGATAAACTACGATATATTAGAAGGTATTTTCAATGATACACTGCATACTACGATATATCGTAAGGAATTTTCAATGATACACTGCATATTACGTTATATTATAAGGTATTTTCAATGATACACTGCATATTACGTTATATTACATGGTATTTTCAATGATACACTGCATATTACGTTATATTATAAGGTATTTTCAATGATACACTGCATATTACGTTATATTATAAGGTATTTTCAATGATAAACTACGATATATTAGAAGGTATTTTCAATGATACACTGCATACTACGATATATCGTAAGGTATTTTCAATGATACACTGCATATTACGTTAATATTATAAGGTATTTTCAATGATACACTGCATATTACGTTATATTATAAGGTATTTTCAATGATACACTGCATATTACGTTATATTATAATCGTATTTTCAATGATACACTGCATATTACGTTATATTATAAGGTATTTTCAATGATACAACTGTATATTACGTTATATTACATGGTATTTTCTATGTTACACTGCATATTACGTTATATTATAAGGTATTTTCAATGATAAACTACTATATATTATAAGGTATTTTCAATGATACACTACAAATAACGATATATTATAAGGTATTTTCAATGATACACTGCATATTACGTTATATTATAAGGTATTTTCAATGATACACTGCATATTACGTTATATTACATGGTATTTTCAATGATACACTGCATTTTACGTTATATTATAAGGTATTTTCAATGATACACTGCATATTACGTTATATTATAAGGTATTTTCAATGATACACTGCATATTACGTTATATTATAAGGTATTTTCAATAATACACTGTATATTACGTTATATTACATGGTATTTTCAATGATACACAGCATATTACGTTATATTTTAAGGTATTTTCAATGATACACTGCATACTACGATATATCGTAAGGTATTTTCAATGATACACTGCATATTACGTTATCTTATAAGGTATTTTCCATGATACACTGTATATTACGTTATATTACATGGTATTTTCAATGATACACAGCATATTACGTTATATTTTAAGGTATTTTCAATGATACACTGCATACTACGATATATTATAAGGTATTTTCAATGATACACTGCATATTACGTTATATTAGAAGGTTTTTTCAATGATACACTGCATATTACGTTATATTATAAGGTATTTTCAATGATACACTGCATATTACGTTATATTATAATGTATTTTCAATGATACACTGCATATTACGTTATATTATAATGTATTTTCAATGATACACAGCATATTACGTTATATTATAAGGTATTTTCAATGATACACTGCATATTACGTTATATTATAAGGTATTTTCAATGATAAACTACGACATATTAGAAGGTATTTTCAATGATACACTGCATATTACGTTATATTATAAGGTATTTTCAATGATACACTGTATATTACGTTATATTACATGGTATTTTCTATGTTACACTGCATATTACGTTATATTATAAGGTATTTTCAATGATAAACTACTATATATTATAAGGTATTTTCAATGATACACTACAAATAACGATATATTATAAGGTATTTTCACTGATACACTGCATATTACGTTATATTATAAGGTATTTTCAATGATACACTGTATATTACGTTATATTACATGGTATTTTCAATGATACACTGCATATTACGTTATATTATAAGGTATTTTCAATGATACACTGCATATTACGTTATATTATAAGGTATTTTCAATGATACACTGCATATTACGTTATATTATAAGGTATTTTCAATAATACACTGTATATTACGTTATATTACATGGTATTTTCAATGATACACAGCATATTACGTTATATTTTAAGGTATTTTCAATGATACACTGCATACTACGATATATCGTAAGGTATTTTCAATGATACACTGCATATTACGTTATCTTATAAGGTATTTTCAATGATACACTGTATATTACGTTATATTACATGGTATTTTCAATGATACACAGCATATTACGTTATATTTTAAGGTATTTTCAATGATACACTGCATACTACGATATATTATAATGTATTTTCAATGATACACTGCATATTACGTTATATTAGAAGGTTTTTTCAATGATACACTGCATATTACGTTATATTATAAGGTTTTTTCAATGATACACTGCATATTACGTTATATTATAATGTATTTTCAATGATACACTGCATATTACGTTATATTATAATGTATTTTCAATGATACACAGCATATTACGTTATATTATAAGGTATTTTCAATGATACACTGCATATTACGTTATATTATAAGGTATTTTCAATGATAAACTACGACATATTAGAAGGTATTTTCAATGATACACTGCATATTACGTTATATTATAAGGTATTTTCAATGATACACTGTATATTACGTTATATTACATGGTATTTTCTATGTTACACTGCATATTACGATATGATATAAGGTATTTTCAATGATACACTGCATATTACGTTATATTATAAGGTATTTTCAATGATACACTGCATATTACGTTATATTATAAGGTATTTTCAATGATACACTGTATATTACGTTATATTACATGGTATTTTCTATGTTACACTGCATATTACGTTATATTATAATGTATTTTCAATGATACACAGCATATTACGTTATATTATAAGGTATTTTCAATGATACACTGCATATTACGTTATATTATAAGGTATTTTCAATGATACACTGCATATTACGTTATATTACATGGTATTTTCAATGATACACTGCATATTACGTTATATTATAAGGTATTTTCAATGATACACTGCATATTACGTTATATTATAAGGTATTTTCAATGATAAACTACGATATATTAAAAGGTATTTTCAATGATACACTGCATACTACGATATATCGTAAGGTATTTTCAATGATACACTGCATATTACGTTATATTATAAGGTATTTTCAATGATACACTGCATATTACGTTATATTATAAGGTATTTTCAATGATACACTACAAATTACGATATATTATAAGGTATTTTCACTGATACACTGCATATTACGTTATATTATAAGGTATTTTCAATGATAAACTACGATATATTAGAAGGTATTTTCAATGATACACTGCATACTACGATATATCGTAAGGTATTTTCAATGATACACTGCATATTACGTTATATTATAAGGTATTTTCAATGATACACTGCATATTACGTTATATTACATGGTATTTTCAATGATACACTGCAGATTACGTTATATTATAAGGTATTTTCAATGATACACTGCATATTACGTTATATTATAAGGTATTTTCAATGATAAACTACGATATATTAGAAGGTATTTTCAATGATACACTGCATACTACGATATATAGTAAGGTATTTTCAATGATACACTGCATATTACGTTATATTATAAGGTATTTTCAATGATACACTGCATATTACGTTATATTATAAGGTATTTTCAATGATACACTGCATATTACGTTATATTATAAGGTATTTTCAATGATACACTGCATATTACGTTATATTATAAGGTATTTTCAATGATACACTGTATATTACGTTATATTACATGGTATTTTCTATGTTACACTGCATATTACGTTATATTATAAGGTATTTTCAATGATAAACTACTATATATTATAAGGTATTTTCAATGATACACTACAAATAACGATATATTATAAGGTATTTTCACTGATACACTGCAAATTACGATATGTTATAATGTATTTTCAATGATACACTGCTTATTACGTTATATTACATGGTATTTTCAATGATACACTGCATATTACGTTATATTATAAGGTATTTTCAATGATACACTGCATATTACGTTATATTACATGGTATTTTCAATGATACACTGCATATTACGTTATATTATAAGGTATTTTCAATGATACACTGCATATTCCGTTATATTACATGGTATTTTCAATGATACACTGCAGATTACGTTATATTATAAGGTATTTTCAATGATACACTGCATATTACGTTATATTATAAGGTATTTTCAATGATACACTGCATATTACGTTATCTTATAAGGTATTTTCAATGATACACTGTATATTACGTTATATTACATGGTATTTTCAATGATACACAGCATATTACGTTATATTTTAAGGTATTTTCAATGATACACTGCATACTACGATATATTATAATGTATTTTCAATGATACACTGCATATTACGTTATATTAGAAGGTTTTTTCAATGATACACTGCATATTACGTTATATTATAAGGTATTTTCAATGATACACTGCATATTACGTTATATTATAATGTATTTTCAATGATACACTGCATATTACGTTATATTATAATGTATTTTCAATGATACACAGCATATTACGTTATATTATAAGGTATTTTCAATGATACACTGCATATTACGTTATATTATAAGGTATTTTCAATGATAAACTACGACATATTAGAAGGTATTTTCAATGATACACTGCATATTACGTTATATTATAAGGTATTTTCAATGATACACTGTATATTACATTATATTACATGGTATTTTCTATGTTACACTGCATATTACGATATGATATAAGGTATTTTCAATGATACACTGCATATTACGTTATATCGTAAGGTATTTTCAATGATACACTGCATATTACGTTATATTACATGGTATTTTCAATGATACATTGCATATTACGTTATATTATAAGGTATTTTCAATGATACACTGCATATTACGTTATATTATAAGGTATTTTCAATGATACACTGCATATTACGTTATATTACATGGTATTTTCAATGATACACAGCATATTACGTTATATTTTAAGGTATTTTCAATGATACACTGCATACTACGATATATCGTAAGGTATTTTCAATGATACACTGCATATTACGTTATATTATAAGGTATTTTCAATGATAAACTACGATATATTAGAAGGTATTTTCAATGGTACACTGCATACTACGATATATCGTAAGGTATTTTCAATGATACACTGCATATTACGTTATATCGTAAGGTATTTTCAATGATACACTGCATATTTCGTTATATTATAAGGTATTTTCAATGATACACTTCATATTACGTTATATTAGAAGGTATTTTCAATGATACACTGCATAATACGTTATATTATAAGGTATTTTCAATGATACACTGCATATTACGTTACATTATAAGGTATTTTCAATGACACACTGCATATTACGTTATATTATAAGGTATTTTCAATGATACACTGCATATTACGTTATATTATAAGGTATTTTCAATGATAAACTACGATATATTATAAGGTATTTTCAATGATACACTGCATATTACGTTATATTATAAGGTATTTTCAATGATACACGGCATATTACGTTATATTATAAGGTATTTTCAATGATACACTGCATATTACGTTATATTAGAAGGTATTTTCAATGATACACGGCATATTACGTTATATTATAAGGTATTTTCAATGATACACTGCATATTACGTTATATTACATGGTATTTTCAATGATACACTGCATATTACGTTATATTATAAGGTATTTTCAATGATACACTGCATATTACGTTATATTATAAGGTATTTTCAATGATAAACTACGATATATTAGAAGGTATTTTCAATGATACACTGCATACTACGATATATCGTAAGGTATTTTCAATGATACACTGCATATTACGTTATATTATAAGGTATTTTCAATGATACACTGCAGATTACGTTATATTATAAGGTATTTTCAATGATACACTGCATATTACGTTATATTATAAGGTATTTTCAATGATACACTGCATATTACGTTATATTATAAGGTATTTTCAATGATACACTGTATATTACGTTATATTACATGGTATTTTCTATGTTACACTGCATATTACGTTATATTATAAGGTATTTTCAATGATAAACTACTATATATTATAAGGTATTTTCAATGATACACTACAAATTACGATATATTATAAGGTATTTTCACTGATACACTGCATATTACGTTATATTATAAGGTATTTTCAATGATAAACTACGATATATTAGAAGGTATTTTCAATGATACACTGCATACTACGATATATCGTAAGGTATTTTCAATGATACACTGCATATTACGTTATATTATAAGGTATTTTCAATGATACACTGCATATTACGTTATATTACATGGTATTTTCAATGATACACTGCAGATTACGTTATATTATAAGGTATTTTCAATGATACACTGCATATTACGTTATATTATAAGGTATTTTCAATGATAAACTACGATATATTAGAAGGTATTTTCAATGATACACTGCATACTACGATATATCGTAAGGTATTTTCAATGATACACTGCATATTACGTTATATTATAAGGTATTTTCAATGATACACTGCATATTACGTTATATTATAAGGTATTTTCAATGATACACTGCATATTACGTTATATTATAAGGTATTTTCAATGATACACTGCATATTACGTTATATTATAAGGTATTTTCAATGATACACTGTATATTACGTTATATTACATGGTATTTTCTATGTTACACTGCATATTACGTTATATTATAAGGTATTTTCAATGATAAACTACTATATATTATAAGGTATTTTCAATGATACACTACAAATAACGATATATTATAAGGTATTTTCAATGATACACTGCATATTACGTTATATTATAAGGTATTTTCAATGATACACTGCATATTACGTTATATTACATGGTATTTTCAATGATACACTGCATATTACGTTATATTATAAGGTATTTTCAATGATACACTGCATATTACGTTATATTATAAGGTATTTTCAATGATACACTGCATATTACGTTATATTATAAGGTATTTTCAATAATACACTGTATATTACGTTATATTACATGGTATTTTCAATGATACACAGCATATTACGTTATATTTTAAGGTATTTTCAATGATACACTGCATACTACGATATATTATAAGGTATTTTCAATGATACACTGCATATTACGTTATATTAGAAGGTTTTTTCAATGATACACTGCATATTACGTTATATTATAAGGTATTTTCAATGATACACCGCATATTACGTTATATTATAATGTATTTTCAATGATACACTGCATATTACGTTATATTATAATGTATTTTCAATGATACACTGCATATTACGTTATATTATAAGGTATTTTCAATGATACACTGCATATTACGTTATATTATAATGTATTTTCAATGATAAACTACGACATATTAGAAGGTATTTTCAATGATACACTGCATATTACGTTATATTATAAGGTATTTTCAATGATACACTGTATATTACGTTATATTACATGGTATTTTCTATGTTACACTGCATATTACGATATGATATAAGGTATTTTCAATGATACACTGCATATTACGTTATATTATAATGTATTTTCAATGATACACAGCATATTACGTTATATTATAAGGTATTTTCAATGATACACTGCATACTACGATATATTATAATGTATTTTCAATGATACACTGCATATTACGTTATATTAGAAGGTTTTTTCAATGATACACTGCATATTACGTTATATTATAAGGTATTTTCAATGATACACTGCATATTACGTTATATTATAAGGTATTTTCAATGATAAACTACGATATATTATAAGGTATTTTCAATGATACACTGCATATTACGTTATATTATAAGGTATTTTCAATGATACACGGCATATTACGTTATATTATAAGGTATTTTCAATGATACACTGCATATTACGTTATATTAGAAGGTATTTTCAATGATACACGGCATATTACGTTATATTATAAGGTATTTTCAATGATACACTGCATATTACGTTATATTACATGGTATTTTCAATGATACACTGCAGATTACGATATATTATAAGGTATTTTCAATGATACACTGCATATTACGTTATATTATAAGGTATTTTCAATGATAAACTACGATATATTAGAAGGTATTTTCAATGATACACTGCATACTACGATATATCGTAAGGTATTTTCAATGATACACTGCATATTACGTTATATTATAAGGTATTTTCAATGATACACTGCAGATTACGTTATATTATAAGGTATTTTCAATGATACACTGCATATTACGTTATATTATAAGGTATTTTCAATGATACACTGCATATTACGTTATATTATAAGGTATTTTCAATGATACACTGCATATTACGTTATATTACATGGTATTTTCTATGTTACACTGCATATTACGTTATATTATAAGGTATTTTCAATGATAAACTACTATATATTATAAGGTATTTTCAATGATACACTACAAATAACGATATATTATAAGGTATTTTCAATGATACACTGCATATTACGTTATATTATAAGGTATTTTCAATGATAAACTACGATATATTAGAAGGTATTTTCAATGATACACTGCATACTACGATATATCGTAAGGTATTTTCAATGATACACTGCATATTACGTTATATTATAAGGTATTTTCAATGATACACTGCATATTACGTTATATTACATGGTATTTTCAATGATACACTGCATATTACGTTATATTATAAGGTATTTTCAATGATACACTGCATATTACGTTATATTATAAGGTATTTTCAATGATAAACTACGATATATTAGAAGGTATTTTCAATGATACACTGCATACTACGATATATCGTAAGGTATTTTCAATGATACACTGCATATTACGTTATATTATAAGGTATTTTCAATGATACACTGCATATTACGTTATATTATAAGGTATTTTCAATGATACACTGCATATTACGTTATATTATAAGGTATTTTCAATGATACACTGCATATTACGTTATATTATAAGGTATTTTCAATGATACACTGTATATTACGTTATATTACATGGTATTTTCTATGTTACACTGCATATTACGTTATATTATAAGGTATTTTCAATGATAAACTACTATATATTATAAGGTATTTTCAATGATACACTACAAATAACGATATATTATAAGGTATTTTCACTGATACACTGCATATTACGTTATATTATAAGGTATTTTCAATGATACACTGCATATTACGTTATATTACATGGTATTTTCAATGATACACTGCATATTACGTTATATTATAAGGTATTTTCAATGATACACTGCATATTACGTTATATTATAAGGTATTTTCAATGATACACTGCATATTACGTTATATTATAAGGTATTTTCAATAATACACTGTATATTACGTTATATTACATGGTATTTTCAATGATACACAGCATATTACGTTATATTTTAAGGTATTTTCAATGATACACTGCATACTACGATATATTAGAAGGTATTTTCAATGATACACTGCATAATACGTTATATTAGAAGGTTTTTTCAATGATACACTGCATATTACGTTATATTATAAGGTATTTTCAATGATACACCGCATATTACGTTATATTATAATGTATTTTCAATGATACACTGCATATTACGTTATATTATAATGTATTTTCAATGATACACAGCATATTACGTTATATTATAAGGTATTTTCAATGATACACTGCATATTACGTTATATTATAATGTATTTTCAATGATAAACTACGACATATTAGAAGGTATTTTCAATGATACACTGCATATTACGTTATATTATAAGGTATTTTCAATGATACACTGTATATTACGTTATATTACATGGTATTTTCTATGTTACACTGCATATTACGATATGATATAAGGTATTTTCAATGATACACTGCATATTACGTTATATTATAATGTATTTTCAATGATACACAGCATATTACGTTATATTATAAGGTATTTTCAATGATACACTGCATATTACGTTATATTATAAGGTATTTTCAATGATAAACTACGACATATTAGAAGGTATTTTCAATGATACACTGCATATTACGTTATATTATAATGTATTTTCAATGATACACAGCATATTACGTTATATTATAATGTATTTTCAATGATACACTGCATATTACGTTATATTATAAGGTATTTTCAATGATACACTGCATATTACGTTATATTACATGGTATTTTCGATGATACACTGCAGATTATGTTATATTATAAGGTATTTTCAATGATACACTGCATATTACGTTATATTATAAGGTATTTTCAATGATAAACTACGATATATTAGAAGGTATTTTCAATGATACACTGCATACTACGATATATCGTAAGGTATTTTCAATGATACACTGCATATTACGTTATATTATAAGGTATTTTCAATGATACACTGCATATTACGTTATATTATAAGGTATTTTCAATGATACACTACAAATAACGATATATTATAAGGTATTTTCACTGATACACTGCATATTACGTTATATTATAAGGTATTTTCAATGATAAACTACGATATATTAGAAGGTATTTTCAATGATACACTGCATACTACGATATATCGTAAGGTATTTTCAATGATACACTGCATATTACGTTATATTATAAGGTATTTTCAATGATACACTGCATATTACGTTATATTACATGGTATTTTCAATGATACACTGCAGATTACGTTATATTATAAGGTATTTTCAATGATACACTGCATATTACGTTATATTATAAGGTATTTTCAATGATAAACTACGATATATTAGAAGGTATTTTCAATGATACACTGCATACTACGATATATCGTAAGGTATTTTCAATGATACACTGCATATTACGTTATATTATAAGGTATTTTCAATGATACACTGCATATTACGTTATATTATAAGGTATTTTCAATGATACACTGCATATTACGTTATATTATAAGGTATTTTCAATGATACACTGCATATTACGTTATATTATAAGGTATTTTCAATGATACACTGTATATTACGTTATATTACATGGTATTTTCTATGTTACACTGCATATTACGTTATATTATAAGGTATTTTCAATGATAAACTACTATATATTATAAGGTATTTTCAATGATACACTACAAATAACGATGTATTATAAGGTATTTTCACTGATTCACTGCATATTACGTTATATTATAAGGTATTTTCAATGATACACTGCATATTACGTTATATTACATGGTATTTTCAATGATACACTGCATATTACGTTATATTATAAGGTATTTTCAATGATACACTGCATATTACGTTATATTATAAGGTATTTTCAATGATACACTGCATATTACGTTATATTATAAGGTATTTTCAATAATACACTGTATATTACGTTATATTACATGGTATTTTCAATGATACACAGCATATTACGTTATATTTTAAGGTATTTTCAATGATACACTGCATACTACGTTATATTATAATGTATTTTCAATGATACACTGCATATTACGTTATATTAGAAGGTTTTTTCAATGATACACTGCATATTACGTTATATTATAAGGTATTTTCAATGATACACTGCATATTACGTTATATTATAATGTATTTTCAATGATACACTGCATATTACGTTATATTATAATGTATTTTCAATGATACACAGCATATTACGTTATATTATAAGGTATTTTCAATGATACACTGCATATTACGTTATATTATAAGGTATTTTCAATGATAAACTACGACATATTAGAAGGTATTTTCAATGATACACTGCATATTACGTTATATTATAAGGTATTTTCAATGATACACTGTATATTACGTTATATTACATGGTATTTTCTATGTTACACTGCATATTACGATATGATATAAGGTATTTTCAATGATACACTGCATATTACGTTATATTATAAGGTATTTTCAATGATACACTGCATATTACGTTATATTATAAGGTATTTTCAATGATACACTGTATATTACGTTATATTACATGGTATTTTCTATGTTACACTGCATATTACGTTATATTATAATGTATTTTCAATGATACACAGCATATTACGTTATATTATAATGTATTTTCAATGATACACTGCATATTACGTTATATTATAAGGTATTTTCAATGATACACTGCATATTACGTTATATTACATGGTATTTTCAATGATACACTGCAGATTACGTTATATTATAAGGTATTTTCAATGATACACTGCATATTACGTTATATTATAAGGTATTTTCAATGATAAACTACGATATATTAGAAGGTATTTTCAATGATACACTGCATACTACGATATATCGTAAGGTATTTTCAATGATACACTGCATATTACGTTATATTATAAGGTATTTTCAATGATACACTGCATATTACGTTATATTATAAGGTATTTTCAATGATACACTGCATATTACGTTATATTATAAGGTATTTTCAATGATACACTGCATATTACGTTATATTATAAGGTATTTTCAATGATACACTGTATATTACGTTATATTACATGGTATTTTCTATGTTACACTGCGTATTACGTTATATTATAAGGTATTTTCAATGATAAACTACTATATATTATAAGGTATTTTCAATGATACACTACAAATAACGATGTATTATAAGGTATTTTCACTGATACACTGCATATTACGTTATATTATAAGGTATTTTCAATGATACACTGCATATTACGTTATATTACATGGTATTTTCAATGATACACTGCATATTACGTTATATTATAAGGTATTTTCAATGATACACTGCATATTACGTTATATTATAAGGTATTTTCAATGATACACTGCATATTACGTTATATTATAAGGTATTTTCAATAATACACTGTATATTACGTTATATTACATGGTATTTTCAATGATACACAGCATATTACGTTATATTTTAAGGTATTTTCAATGATACACTGCATACTACGATATATCGTAAGGTATTTTCAATGATACACTGCATATTACGTTATCTTATAAGGTATTTTCAATGATACACTGTATATTACGTTATATTACATGGTATTTTCAATGATACACAGCATATTACGTTATATTTTAAGGTATTTTCAATGATACACTGCGTACTACGATATATTATAATGTATTTTCAATGATACACTGCATATTACGTTATATTAGAAGGTTTTTTCAATGATACACTGCATATTACGTTATATTATAAGGTATTTTCAATGATACACTGCATATTACGTTATATTATAATGTATTTTCAATGATACACTGCATATTACGTTATATTATAATGTATTTTCAATGATACACAGCATATTACGTTATATTATAAGGTATTTTCAATGATACACTGCATATTACGTTATATTATAAGGTATTTTCAATGATAAACTACGACATATTAGAAGGTATTTTCAATGATACACTGCATATTACGTTATATTATAAGGTATTTTCAATGATACACTGTATATTACGTTATATTACATGGTATTTTCTATGTTACACTGCATATTACGATATGATATAAGGTATTTTCAATGATACACTGCATATTACGTTATATTATAAGGTATTTTCAATGATACACTGCATATTACGTTATATTATAAGGTATTTTCAATGATACACTGTATATTACGTTATATTACATGGTATTTTCTATGTTACACTGCATATTACGTTATATTATAAGGTATTTTCAATGATACACTGCATATTACGTTATATTATAAGGTATTTTCAATAATACACTGTATATTACGTTATATTACATGGTATTTTCAATGATACACAGCATATTACGTTATATTTTAAGGTATTTTCAATGATACACTGCATACTACGATATATCGTAAGGTATTTTCAATGATACACTGCATATTACGTTATCTTATAAGGTATTTTCAATGATACACTGTATATTACGTTATATTACATGGTATTTTCAATGATACACAGCATATTACGTTATATTTTAAGGTATTTTCAATGATACACTGCATACTACGATATATTATAATGTATTTTCAATGATACACTGCATATTACGTTATATTAGAAGGTTTTTTCAATGATACACTGCATATTACGTTATATTATAAGGTATTTTCAATGATACACTGCATATTACGTTATATTATAATGTATTTTCAATGATACACTGCATATTACGTTATATTATAACGTATTTTCAATGATACACAGCATATTACGTTATATTATAAGGTATTTTCAATGATACACTGCATATTACGTTATATTATAAGGTATTTTCAATGATAAACTACGACATATTAGAAGGTATTTTCAATGATACACTGCATATTACGTTATATTATAAGGTATTTTCAATGATACACTGTATATTACGTTATATTACATGGTATTTTCTATGTTACACTGCATATTACGATATGATATAAGGTATTTTCAATGATACACTGCATATTACGTTATATTATAAGGTATTTTCAATGATACACTGCATATTACGTTATATTATAAGGTATTTTCAATGATACACTGTATATTACGTTATATTACATGGTATTTTCTATGTTACACTGCATATTACGTTATATTATAAGGTATTTTCAATGATAAACTACTATATATTATAAGGTATTTTCAATGATACACTACAAATAACGATATATTATAAGGTATTTTCACTGATACACTGCATATTACGTTATATTATAATGTATTTTCAATGATACACAGCATATTACGTTATATTTTAAGGTATTTTCAATGATACACTGCATACTACGATATATCGTAAGGTATTTTCAATGATACACTGCATATTACGTTATATTATAAGGTATTTTCAATGATAAACTACGATATATTAGAAGGTATTTTCAATGGTACACTGCATACTACGATATATCGTAAGGTATTTTCAATGATACACTGCATATTACGTTATATCGTAAGGTATTTTCAATGATACACTGCATATTTCGTTATATTATAAGGTATTTTCAATGATACACTGCATATTACGTTATATTAGAAGGTATTTTCAATGATACACTGCATAATACGTTATATTATAAGGTATTTTCAATGATACACTGCATATTACGTTACATTATAAGGTATTTTCAATGATACACTGCATATTACGTTATATTATAAGGTATTTTCAATGATACACTGCATATTACGTTATATTACATGGTATTTTCAATGATACACTGCATATTACGTTATATTATAAGGTATTTTCAATGATACACTGCATATTACGTTATATTATAAGGTATTTTCAATGATACACTGCATATTACGTTATATTATAAGGTATTTTCAATAATACACTGTATATTACGTTATATTACATGGTATTTTCAATGATACACAGCATATTACGTTATATTTTAAGGTATTTTCAATGATACACTGCATACTACGATATATCGTAAGGTATTTTCAATGATACACTGCATATTACGTTATATTATAAGGTATTTTCAATGATACACTGCATATTACGTTACATTATAAGGTATTTTCAATGATACACTGCATATTACGTTATATTATAATGTATTTTCAATGATACACAGCATATTACGTTATATTTTAAGGTATTTTCAATGATACACTGCATACTACGATATATCGTAAGGTATTTTCAATGATACACTGCATATTACGTTATATTATAAGGTATTTTCAATGATAAACTACGATATATTAGAAGGTATTTTCAATGATACACTGCATACTACGATATATCGTAAGGTATTTTCAATGATACACTGCATATTACGTTATATCGTAAGGTATTTTCAATGATACACTGCATATTACGTTATATTATAAGGTATTTTCAATGATACACTGCATATTACGTTATATTAGAAGGTATTTTCAATGATACACTGCATAATACGTTATATTATAAGGTATTTTCAATGATACACTGCATATTACGTTACATTATAAGGTATTTTCAATGATACACTGCATATTACGTTATATTATAAGGTATTTTCAATGATACACTGCATATTACGTTATATTACATGGTATTTTCAATGATACACTGCATATTACGTTATATTATAAGGTATTTTCAATGATACACTGCATATTACGTTATATTATAAGGTATTTTCAATGATACACTGCATATTACGTTATATTATAAGGTATTTTCAATAATACACTGTATATTACGTTATATTACATGGTATTTTCAATGATACACAGTATATTACGTTATATTTTAAGGTATTTTCAATGATACACTGCATACTACGATATATCGTAAGGTATTTTCAATGATACACTGCATATTACGTTATATTATAAGGTATTTTCAATGATAAACTACGATATATTAGAAGGTATTTTCAATGGTACACTGCATATTACGTTATATCGTAAGGTATTTTCAATGATACACTGCATATTTCGTTATATTATAAGGTATTTTCAATGATACACTGCATATTACGTTATATTAGAAGGTATTTTCAATGATACACTGCATAATACGTTATATTATAAGGTATTTTCAATGATACACTGCATATTACGTTACATTATAAGGTATTTTCAATGACACACTGCATATTACGTTATATTATAAGGTATTTTCAATGATACACTGCATATTACGTTCTATTATAAGGTATTTTCAATGATAAACTACGATATATTATAAGGTATTTTCAATGATACACTGCATATTACGTTATATTATAAGGTATTTTCAATGATACACGGCATATTACGTTATATTATAAGGTATTTTCAATGATACACTTGCATATTACGTTATATTAGAAGGTATTTTCAATGTTACACTGCATATTACGTTATATTATAAGGTATTTTCAATGATAAACTACTATATATTACATGGTATTTTCAATGATACACTGCAGATTACGTTATATTATAAGGTATTTTCAATGATACACTGCATATTACGTTATATTATAAGGTATTTTCAATGATAAACTACGATATATTAGAAGGTATTTTCAATGATACACTGCATACTACGATATATCGTAAGGTATTTTCAATGATACACTGCATATTACGTTATATTATAAGGTATTTTCAATGATACACTGCATATTACGTTATATTATAAGGTATTTTCAATGATACACTGCATATTACGTTATATTATAAGGTATTTTCAATGATACACTGCATATTACGTTATATTATAAGGTATTTTCAATGATACACTGTATATTACGTTATATTACATGGTATTTTCTATGTTACACTGCATATTACGTTATATTATAAGGTATTTTCAATGATAAACTACTATATATTATAAGGTATTTTCAATGATACACTACAAATAACGATATATTATAAGGTATTTTCAATGATACACTGCATATTACGTTATATTATAAGGTATTTTCAATGATAAACTACGATATATTAGAAGGTATTTTCAATGATACACTGCATACTACGATATATCGTAAGGTATTTTCAATGATACACTGCATATTACGTTATATTATAAGGTATTTTCAATGATAAACTACGATATATTAGAAGGTATTTTCAATGATACACTGCATACTACGATATATCGTAAGGTATTTTCAATGATACACTGCATATTACGTTATATTATAAGGTATTTTCAATGATACACTGCATATTACGTTATATTATAAGGTATTTTCAATGATACACTGCATATTACGTTATATTATAAGGTATTTTCAATGATACACTGCATATTACGTTATATTATAAGGTATTTTCAATGATACACTGTATATTACGTTATATTACATGGTATTTTCTATGTTACACTGCATATTACGTTATATTATAAGGTATTTTCAATGATAAACTACTATATATTATAAGGTATTTTCAATGATACACTACAAATAACGATGTATTATAAGGTATTTTCACTGATTCACTGCATATTACGTTATATTATAAGGTATTTTCAATGATACACTGCATATTACGTTATATTACATGGTATTTTCAATGATACACTGCATATTACGTTATATTATAAGGTATTTTCAATGATACACTGCATATTACGTTATATTATAAGGTATTTTCAATGATACACTGCATATTACGTTATATTATAAGGTATTTTCAATAATACACTGTATATTACGTTATATTACATGGTATTTTCAATGATACACAGCATATTACGTTATATTTTAAGGTATTTTCAATGATACACTGCATACTACGATATATTATAATGTATTTTCAATGATACACTGCATATTACGTTATATTAGAAGGTTTTTTCAATGATACACTGCATATTACGTTATATTATAAGGTATTTTCAATGATACACTGCATATTACGTTATATTATAATGTATTTTCAATGATACACTGCATATTACGTTATATTATAATGTATTTTCAATGATACACAGCATATTACGTTATATTATAAGGTATTTTCAATGATACACTGCATATTACGTTATATTATAAGGTATTTTCAATGATAAACTACGACATATTAGAAGGTATTTTCAATGATACACTGCATATTACGTTATATTATAAGGTATTTTCAATGATACACTGTATATTACGTTATATTACATGGTATTTTCTATGTTACACTGCATATTACGATATGATATAAGGTATTTTCAATGATACACTGCATATTACGTTATATTATAAGGTATTTTCAATGATACACTGCATATTACGTTATATTATAAGGTATTTTCAATGATACACTGTATATTACGTTATATTACATGGTATTTTCTATGTTACACTGCATATTACGTTATATTATAATGTATTTTCAATGATACACAGCATATTACGTTATATTATAATGTATTTTCAATGATACACTGCATATTACGTTATATTATAAGGTATTTTCAATGATACACTGCATATTACGTTATATTACATGGTATTTTCAATGATACACTGCAGATTACGTTATATTATAAGGTATTTTCAATGATACACTGCATATTACGTTATATTATAAGGTATTTTCAATGATAAACTACGATATATTAGAAGGTATTTTCAATGATACACTGCATACTACGATATATCGTAAGGTATTTTCAATGATACACTGCATATTACGTTATATTATAAGGTATTTTCAATGATACACTGCATATTACGTTATATTATAAGGTATTTTCAATGATACACTGCATATTACGTTATATTATAAGGTATTTTCAATGATACACTGCATATTACGTTATATTATAAGGTATTTTCAATGATACACTGTATATTACGTTATATTACATGGTATTTTCTATGTTACACTGCATATTACGTTATATTATAAGGTATTTTCAATGATAAACTACTATATATTATAAGGTATTTTCAATGATACACTACAAATAACGATGTATTATAAGGTATTTTCACTGATACACTGCATATTACGTTATATTATAAGGTATTTTCAATGATACACTGCATATTACGTTATATTACATGGTATTTTCAATGATACACTGCATATTACGTTATATTATAAGGTATTTTCAATGATACACTGCATATTACGTTATATTATAAGGTATTTTCAATGATACACTGCATATTACGTTATATTATAAGGTATTTTCAATAATACACTGTATATTACGTTATATTACATGGTATTTTCAATGATACACAGCATATTACGTTATATTTTAAGGTATTTTCAATGATACACTGCATACTACGATATATCGTAAGGTATTTTCAATGATACACTGCATATTACGTTATCTTATAAGGTATTTTCAATGATACACTGTATATTACGTTATATTACATGGTATTTTCAATGATACACAGCATATTACGTTATATTTTAAGGTATTTTCAATGATACACTGCATACTACGATATATTATAATGTATTTTCAATGATACACTGCATATTACGTTATATTAGAAGGTTTTTTCAATGATACACTGCATATTACGTTATATTATAAGGTATTTTCAATGATACACTGCATATTACGTTATATTATAATGTATTTTCAATGATACACTGCATATTACGTTATATTATAAGGTATTTTCACTGATACACTGCATATTACGTTATATTATAATGTATTTTCAATGATACACAGCATATTACGTTATATTTTAAGGTATTTTCAATGATACACTGCATACTACGATATATCGTAAGGTATTTTCAATGATACACTGCATATTACGTTATATTATAAGGTATTTTCAATGATAAACTACGATATATTAGAAGGTATTTTCAATGGTACACTGCATACTACGATATATCGTAAGGTATTTTCAATGATACACTGCATATTACGTTATATCGTAAGGTATTTTCAATGATACACTGCATATTTCGTTATATTATAAGGTATTTTCAATGATACACTGCATATTACGTTATATTAGAAGGTATTTTCAATGATACACTGCATAATACGTTATATTATAAGGTATTTTCAATGATACACTGCATATTACGTTACATTATAAGGTATTTTCAATGATACACTGCATATTACGTTATATTATAAGGTATTTTCAATGATACACTGCATATTACGTTATATTACATGGTATTTTCAATGATACACTGCATATTACGTTATATTATAAGGTATTTTCAATGATACACTGCATATTACGTTATATTATAAGGTATTTTCAATGATACACTGCATATTACGTTATATTATAAGGTATTTTCAATAATACACTGTATATTACGTTATATTACATGGTATTTTCAATGATACACAGCATATTACGTTATATTTTAAGGTATTTTCAATGATACACTGCATACTACGATATATCGTAAGGTATTTTCAATGATACACTGCATATTACGTTATATTATAAGGTATTTTCAATGATACACTGCATATTACGTTACATTATAAGGTATTTTCAATGATACACTGCATATTACGTTATATTATAATGTATTTTCAATGATACACAGCATATTACGTTATATTTTAAGGTATTTTCAATGATACACTGCATACTACGATATATCGTAAGGTATTTTCAATGATACACTGCATATTACGTTATATTATAAGGTATTTTCAATGATAAACTACGATATATTAGAAGGTATTTTCAATGGTACACTGCATACTACGATATATCGTAAGGTATTTTCAATGATACACTGCATATTACGTTATATCGTAAGGTATTTTCAATGATACACTGCATATTTCGTTATATTATAAGGTATTTTCAATGATACACTGCATATTACGTTATATTAGAAGGTATTTTCAATGATACACTGCATAATACGTTATATTATAAGGTATTTTCAATGATACACTGCATATTACGTTACATTATAAGGTATTTTCAATGATACACTGCATATTACGTTATATTATAAGGTATTTTCAATGATACACTGCATATTACGTTATATTACATGGAATTTTCAATGATACACTGCATATTACGTTATATTATAAGGTATTTTCAATGATACACTGCATATTACGTTATATTATAAGGTATTTTCAATGATACACTGCATATTACGTTATATTATAAGGTATTTTCAATAATACACTGTATATTACGTTATATTACATGGTATTTTCAATGATACACAGCATATTACGTTATATTTTAAGGTATTTTCAATGATACACTGCATACTACGATATATCGTAAGGTATTTTCAATGATACACTGCATATTACGTTATATTATAAGGTATTTTCAATGATAAACTACGATATATTAGAAGGTATTTTCAATGGTACACTGCATATTACGTTATATCGTAAGGTATTTTCAATGATACACTGCATATTTCGTTATATTATAAGGTATTTTCAATGATACACTGCATATTACGTTATATTAGAAGGTATTTTCAATGATACACTGCATAATACGTTATATTATAAGGTATTTTCAATGATACACTGCATATTACGTTACATTATAAGGTATTTTCAATGACACACTGCATATTACGTTATATTATAAGGTATTTTCAATGATACACTGCATATTACGTTATATTATAAGGTATTTTCAATGATAAACTACGATATATTATAAGGTATTTTCAATGATACACTGCATATTACGTTATATTATAAGGTATTTTCAATGATACACGGCATATTACGTTATATTATAAGGTATTTTCAATGATACACTTGCATATTACGTTATATTAGAAGGTATTTTCAATGATACACTGCATATTACGTTATATTATAAGGTATTTTCAATGATACACTGCATATTACGTTATATTACATGGTATTTTCAATGATACACTGCAGATTACGTTATATTATAAGGTATTTTCAATGATACACTGCATATTACGTTATATTATAAGGTATTTTCAATGATAAACTACGATATATTAGAAGGTATTTTCAATGATACACTGCATACTACGATATATCGTAAGGTATTTTCAATGATACACTGCATATTACGTTATATTATAAGGTATTTTCAATGATGCACTGCATATTACGTTATATTATAAGGTATTTTCAATGATACACTGCATATTACGTTATATTATAAGGTATTTTCAATGATACACTGCATATTACGTTATATTATAAGGTATTTTCAATGATACACTGTATATTACGTTATATTACATGGTATTTTCTATGTTACACTGCATATTACGTTATATTATAAGGTATTTTCAATGATAAACTACTATATATTATAAGGTATTTTCAATGATACACTACAAATAACGATATATTATAAGGTATTTTCACTGATACACTGCATATTACGTTATATTATAAGGTATTTTCAATGATACACTGCATATTACGTTATATTACATGGTATTTTCAATGATACACTGCATATTACGTTATATTATAAGGTATTTTCAATGATACACTGCATATTACGTTATATTATAGGTATTTTCAATGATACACTGTATATTACGTTATATTACATGGTATTTTCTATGTTACACTGCATATTACGTTATATTATAAGGTATTTTCAATGATAAACTACTATATATTATAAGGTATTTTCAATGATACACTACAAATAACGATATATTATAAGGTATTTTCACTGATACACTGCATATTACGTTATATTATAAGGTATTTTCAATGATACACTGCATATTACGTTATATTATAAGGTATTTTCAATGATACACTGCATATTACGTTACATTATAAGGTATTTTCAATGATACACTGCATATTACGTTATATTATAATGTATTTTCAATGATACACAGCATATTACGTTATATTATAATGTATTTTCAATGATACACTGCATATTACGTTATATTATAAGGTATTTTCAATGATACACTGCATATTACGTTATATTACATGGTATTTTCAATGATACACTGCAGATTACGTTATATTATAAGGTATTTTCAATGATACACTGCATATTACGTTATATTATAAGGTATTTTCAATGATAAACTACGATATATTAGAAGGTATTTTCAATGATACACTGCATACTACGATATATCGTAAGGTATTTTCAATGATACACTGCATATTACGTTATATTATAAGGTATTTTCAATGATACACTGCATATTACGTTATATTATAAGGTATTTTCAATGATACACTGCATATTACGTTATATTATAAGGTATTTTCAATGATACACTGCATATTACGTTATATTATAAGGTATTTTCAATGATACACTGTATATTACGTTATATTACATGGTATTTTCTATGTTACACTGCATATTACGTTATATTATAAGGTATTTTCAATGATAAACTACTATATATTATAAGGTATTTTCAATGATACACTACAAATAACGATATATTATAAGGTATTTTCACTGATACACTGCATATTACGTTATATTATAAGGTATTTTCAATGATACACTGCATATTACGTTATATTACATGGTATTTTCAATGATACACTGCATATTACGTTATATTATAAGGTATTTTCAATGATACACTGCATATTACGTTATATTATAAGGTATTTTCAATGATACACTGCATATTACGTTATATTATAAGGTATTTTCAATGATACACTGCATACTACGATATATTATAAGGTATTTTCAATGATACACTGCATATTACGTTATATTATAAGGTATTTTCAATGATAAACTACGACATATTAGAAGGTATTTTCAATGATACACTGCATATTACGTTATATTATAAGGTATTTTCAATGATACACTGCATATTACGTTATATTATAATGTATTTTCAATGATACACAGCATATTACGTTATATTACAATGTATTTTCAATGATACACTGCATATTACGTTATATTATAAGGTATTTTCAATGATACACTGCATATTACGTTATATTACATGGTATTTTCAATGATACACTGCATATTACGTTATATTATAAGGTATTTTCAATGATACACTGCATATTACGTTATATTATAAGGTATTTTCAATGATAAACTACGATATATTAGAAGGTATTTTCAATGATACACTGCATACTACGATATATCGTAAGGTATTTTCAATGATACACTGCATATTACGTTATATTATAAGGTATTTTCAATGATACACTGCATATTACGTTATATTATAAGGTATTTTCAATGATACACTGCATATTACGTTATATTATAAGGTATTTTCAATGATACACTGCATATTACGTTATATTATAAGGTATTTTCAATGATACACTGTATATTACGTTATATTACATGGTATTTTCTATGTTACACTGCATATTACGTTATATTATAAGGTATTTTCAATGATAAACTACTATATATTATAAGGTATTTTCAATGATACACTACAAATAACGATATATGATAAGGTATTTTCACTGATACACTGCATATTACGTTATATTATAAGGTATTTTCAATGATACACTGCATATTACGGTACATTATAAGGTATTTTCAATGATACCCTGCATATTACGTTATATTATAATGTATTTTCAATGATACACAGCATATTACGTTATATTATAAGGTATTTTCAATGATACACTGCATATTACGTTATATTATAAGGTATTTTCAATGATAAACTACGACATATTAGAAGGTATTTTCAATGATACACTGCATATTACGTTATATTATAAGGTATTTTCAATGATACACTGCATATTACGTTATATTATAATGTATTTTCAATGATACACAGCATATTACGTTATATTACAATGTATTTTCAATGATACACTGCATATTACGTTATATTATAAGGTATTTTCAATGATACACTGCATATTACGTTATATTACATGGTATTTTCAATGATACACTGCAGATTACGTTATATTATAAGGTATTTTCAATGATACACTGCATATTACGTTATATTATAAGGTATTTTCAATGATAAACTACGATATATTAGAAGGTATTTTCAATGATACACTGCATACTACGATATATCGTAAGGTATTTTCAATGATACACTGCATATTACGTTATATTATAAGGTATTTTCAATGATACACTGCATATTACGTTATATTATAAGGTATTTTCAATGATACACTGCATATTACGTTATATTATAAGGTATTTTCAATGATACACTGCATATTACGTTATATTATAAGGTATTTTCAATGATACACTGTATATTACGTTATATTACATGGTATTTTCTATGTTACACTGCATATTACGTTATATTATAAGGTATTTTCAATGATAAACTACTATATATTATAAGGTATTTTCAATGATACACTACAAATAACGATATATTATAAGGTATTTTCACTGATACACTGCATATTACGTTATATTATAAGGTATTTTCAATGATACACTGCATATTACGGTACATTATAAGGTATTTTCAATGATACCCTGCATATTACGTTATATTATAATGTATTTTCAATGATACACTGCATATTACGTTATATTATAAGGTATTTTCAATGATACACTGCATATTACGTTATATTATAAGGTATTTTCAATGATACACTGCATACTACGATATATTATAAGGTATTTTCAATGATACACTGCATATTACGTTATATTATAAGGTATTTTCAATGATAAACTACGACATATTAGAAGGTATTTTCAATGATACACTGCATATTACGTTATATTATAAGGTATTTTCAATGATACACTGCATATTACGTTATATTATAATGTATTTTCAATGATACACAGCATATTACGTTATATTATAATGTATTTTCAATGATACACTGCATATTACGTTATATTATAAGGTATTTTCAATGATACACTGCATATTACGTTATATTACATGGTATTTTCAATGATACACTGCATATTACGTTATATTATAAGGTATTTTCAATGATACACTGCATATTACGTTATATTATAAGGTATTTTCAATGATAAACTACGATATATTAGAAGGTATTTTCAATGATACACTGCATACTACGATATATCGTAAGGTATTTTCAATGATACACTGCATATTACGTTATATTATAAGGTATTTTCAATGATACACTGCATATTACGTTATATTATAAGGTATTTTCAATGATACACTGCATATTACGTTATATTATAAGGTATTTTCAATGATACACTGCATATTACGTTATATTATAAGGTATTTTCAATGATACACTGTATATTACGTTATATTACATGGTATTTTCTATGTTACACTGCATATTACGTTATATTATAAGGTATTTTCAATGATAAACTACTATATATTATAAGGTATTTTCAATGATACACTACAAATAACGATATATTATAAGGTATTTTCACTGATACACTGCATATTACGTTATATTATAAGGTATTTTCAATGATACACTGCATATTACGGTACATTATAAGGTATTTTCAATGATACCCTGCATATTACGTTATATTATAATGTATTTTCAATGATACACAGCATATTACGTTATATTATAAGGTATTTTCAATGATACACTGCATATTACGTTATATTATAAGGTATTTTCAATGATAAACTACGACATATTAGAAGGTATTTTCAATGATACACTGCATATTACGTTATATTATAAGGTATTTTCAATGATACACTGTATATTACGTTATATTACATGGTATTTTCTATGTTACACTGCATATTACGATATGATATAAGGTATTTTCAATGATACACTGCATATTACGTTATATTATAAGGTATTTTCAATGATACACTGCATATTACGTTATATTATAAGGTATTTTCAATGATACACTGTATATTACGTTATATTACATGGTATTTTCTATGTTACACTGCATATTACGTTATATTATAATGTATTTTCAATGATACACAGCATATTACGTTATATTATAATGTATTTTCAATGATACACTGCATATTACGTTATATTATAAGGTATTTTCAATGATACACTGCATATTACGTTATATTACATGGTATTTTCAATGATACACTGCAGATTACGTTATATTATAAGGTATTTTCAATGATACACTGCATATTACGTTATATTATAAGGTATTTTCAATGATAAACTACGATATATTAGAAGGTATTTTCAATGATACACTGCATACTACGATATATCGTAAGGTATTTTCAATGATACACTGCATATTACGTTATATTATAAGGTATTTTCAATGATACACTGCATATTACGTTATATTATAAGGTATTTTCAATGATACACTGCATATTACGTTATATTATAAGGTATTTTCAATGATACACTGCATATTACGTTATATTATAAGGTATTTTCAATGATACACTGTATATTACGTTATATTACATGGTATTTTCTATGTTACACTGCATATTACGTTATATTATAAGGTATTTTCAATGATAAACTACTATATATTATAAGGTATTTTCAATGATACACTACAAATAACGATGTATTATAAGGTATTTTCACTGATACACTGCATATTACGTTATATTATAAGGTATTTTCAATGATACACTGCATATTACGTTATATTACATGGTATTTTCAATGATACACTGCATATTACGTTATATTATAAGGTATTTTCAATGATACACTGCATATTACGTTATATTATAAGGTATTTTCAATGATACACTGCATATTACGTTATATTATAAGGTATTTTCAATAATACACTGTATATTACGTTATATTACATGGTATTTTCACTGATACACTGCATATTACGTTATATTATAAGGTATTTTCAATGATACACTGCATATTACGTTATATTACATGGTATTTTCAATGATACACTGCATATTACGTTATATTATAAGGTATTTTCAATGATACACTGCATATTACGTTATATTATAAGGTATTTTCAATGATACACTGCATATTACGTTATATTATAAGGTATTTTCAATAATACACTGTATATTACGTTATATTACATGGTATTTTCAATGATACACAGCATATTACGTTATATTTTAAGGTATTTTCAATGATACACTGCATACTACGATATATCGTAAGGTATTTTCAATGATACACTGCATATTACGTTATCTTATAAGGTATTTTCAATGATACACTGTATATTACGTTATATTACATGGTATTTTCAATGATACACAGCATATTACGTTATATTTTAAGGTATTTTCAATGATACACTGCATACTACGATATATTATAATGTATTTTCAATGATACACTGCATATTACGTTATATTAGAAGGTTTTTTCAATGATACACTGCATATTACGTTATATTATAAGGTATTTTCAATGATACACTGCATATTACGTTATATTATAATGTATTTTCAATGATACACTGCATATTACGTTATATTATAATGTATTTTCAATGATACACAGCATATTACGTTATATTATAAGGTATTTTCAATGATACACTGCATATTACGTTATATTATAAGGTATTTTCAATGATAAACTACGACATATTAGAAGGTATTTTCAATGATACACTGCATATTACGTTATATTATAAGGTATTTTCAATGATACACTGTATATTACGTTATATTACATGGTATTTTCTATGTTACACTGCATATTACGATATGATATAAGGTATTTTCAATGATACACTGCATATTACGTTATATTATAAGGTATTTTCAATGATACACTGCATATTACGTTATATTATAAGGTATTTTCAATGATACACTGCAGATTACGTTATATTATAAGGTATTTTCAATGATACACTGCATATTACGTTATATTATAAGGTATTTTCAATGATAAACTACGATATATTAGAAGGTATTTTCAATGATACACTGCATACTACGATATATCGTAAGGTATTTTCAATGATACACTGCATATTACGTTATATTATAAGGTATTTTCAATGATACACTGCATATTACGTTATATTATAAGGTATTTTCAATGATACACTGCATATTACGTTATATTATAAGGTATTTTCAATGATACACTGCATATTACGTTATATTATAAGGTATTTTCAATGATACACTGTATATTACGTTATATTACATGGTATTTTCTATGTTACACTGCATATTACGTTATATTATAAGGTATTTTCAATGATAAACTACTATATATTATAAGGTATTTTCAATGATACACTACAAATAACGATGTATTATAAGGTATTTTCACTGATACACTGCATATTACGTTATATTATAAGGTATTTTCAATGATACACTGCATATTACGTTATATTACATGGTATTTTCAATGATACACTGCATATTACGTTATATTATAAGGTATTTTCAATGATACACTGCATATTACGTTATATTATAAGGTATTTTCAATGATACACTGCATATTACGTTATATTATAAGGTATTTTCAATAATACACTGTATATTACGTTATATTACATGGTATTTTCAATGATACACAGCATATTACGTTATATTTTAAGGTATTTTCAATGATACACTGCATACTACGATATATCGTAAGGTATTTTCAATGATACACTGCATATTACGTTATCTTATAAGGTATTTTCAATGATACACTGTATATTACGTTATATTACATGGTATTTTCAATGATACACAGCATATTACGTTATATTTTAAGGTATTTTCAATGATACACTGCATACTACGATATATTATAATGTATTTTCAATGATACACTGCATATTACGTTATATTAGAAGGTTTTTTCAATGATACACTGCATATTACGTTATATTATAAGGTATTTTCAATGATACACTGCATATTACGTTATATTATAATGTATTTTCAATGATACACTGCATATTACGTTATATTATAATGTATTTTCAATGATACACAGCATATTACGTTATATTATAAGGTATTTTCAATGATACACTGCATATTACGTTATATTATAAGGTATTTTCAATGATAAACTACGACATATTAGAAGGTATTTTCAATGATACACTGCATATTACGTTATATTATAAGGTATTTTCAATGATACACTGTATATTACGTTATATTACATGGTATTTTCTATGTTACACTGCATATTACGATATGATATAAGGTATTTTCAATGATACACTGCATATTACGTTATATTATAAGGTATTTTCAATGATACACTGCATATTACGTTATATTATAAGGTATTTTCAATGATACACTGTATATTACGTTATATTACATGGTATTTTCTATGTTACACTGCATATTACGTTATATTATAAGGTATTTTCAATGATAAACTACTATATATTATAAGGTATTTTCAATGATACACTACAAATAACGATATATTATAAGGTATTTTCACTGATACACTGCATATTACGTTATATTATAAGGTATTTTCAATGATACACTGCATATTACGTTACATTATAAGGTATTTTCAATGATACACTGCATATTACGTTATATTATAATGTATTTTCAATGATACACAGCATATTACGTTATATTTTAAGGTATTTTCAATGATACACTGCATACTACGATATATCGTAAGGTATTTTCAATGATACACTGCATATTACGTTATATTATAAGGTATTTTCAATGATAAACTACGATATATTAGAAGGTATTTTCAATGGTACACTGCATACTACGATATATCGTAAGGTATTTTCAATGATACACTGCATATTACGTTATATCGTAAGGTATTTTCAATGATACACTGCATATTTCGTTATATTATAAGGTATTTTCAATGATACACTGCATATTACGTTATATTAGAAGGTATTTTCAATGATACACTGCATAATACGTTATATTATAAGGTATTTTCAATGATACACTGCATATTACGTTACATTATAAGGTATTTTCAATGATACACTGCATATTACGTTATATTATAAGGTATTTTCAATGATACACTGCATATTACGTTATATTACATGGTATTTTCAATGATACACTGCGTATTACGTTATATTATAAGGTATTTTCAATGATACACTGCATATTACGTTATATTATAAGGTATTTTCAATGATACACTGCATATTACGTTATATTATAAGGTATTTTCAATAATACACTGTATATTACGTTATATTACATGGTATTTTCAATGATACACAGCATATTACGTTATATTTTAAGGTATTTTCAATGATACACTGCATACTACGATATATCGTAAGGTATTTTCAATGATACACTGCATATTACGTTATATTATAAGGTATTTTCAATGATACACTGCATATTACGTTACATTATAAGGTATTTTCAATGATACACTGCATATTACGTTATATTATAATGTATTTTCAATGATACACTGCATATTACGTTATATTATAAGGTATTTTCAATGATACACTGCATACTACGATATATCGTAAGGTATTTTCAATGATACACTGCATATTACGTTATATTATAAGGTATTTTCAATGATAAACTACGATATATTAGAAGGTATTTTCAATGGTACACTGCATACTACGATATATCGTAAGGTATTTTCAATGATACACTGCATATTACGTTATATCGTAAGGTATTTTCAATGATACACTGCATATTACGTTATATTATAAGGTATTTTCAATGATACACTGCATATTACGTTATATTAGAAGGTATTTTCAATGATACACTGCATAATACGTTATATTATAAGGTATTTTCAATGATACACTGCATATTACGTTACATTATAAGGTATTTTCAATGATACACTGCATATTACGTTATATTATAAGGTATTTTCAATGATACACTGCATATTACGTTATATTACATGGTATTTTCAATGATACACTGCATAATACGTTATATTATAAGGTATTTTCAATGATACACTGCATATTACGTTATATTATAAGGTATTTTCAATGATACACTGCATATTACGTTATATTATAAGGTATTTTCAATAATACACTGTATATTACGTTATATTACATGGTATTTTCAATGATACACAGCATATTACGTTATATTTTAAGGTATTTTCAATGATACACTGCATACTACGATATATCGTAAGGTATTTTCAATGATACACTGCATATTACGTTATATTATAAGGTATTTTCAATAATACACTGTATATTACGTTATATTACATGGTATTTTCAATGATACACAGCATATTACGTTATATTTTAAGGTATTTTCAATTATACACTGCATACTACGATATATCGTAAGGTATTTTCAATGATACCCTGCATATTACGTTATCTTATAAGGTATTTTCAATGATACACTGTATATTACGTTATATTACATGGTATTTTCAATGATACACAGCATATTACGTTATATTTTAAGGTATTTTCAATGATACACTGCATACTACGATATATTATAATGTATTTTCAATGATACACTGCATATTACGTTATATTAGAAGGTTTTTTTCAATGATACACTGCATATTACGTTATATTATAAGGTATTTTCAATGATACACTGCATATTACGTTATATTATAATGTATTTTCAATGATACACTGCATATTACGTTATATTATAATGTATTTTCAATGATACACAGCATATTACGTTATATTATAAGGTATTTTCAATGATACACTGCATATTACGTTATATTATAAGGTATTTTCAATGATAAACTACGACATATTAGAAGGTATTTTCAATGATACACTGCATATTACGTTATATTAGAAGGTTTTTTTCAATGATACACTGCATATTACGTTATATTATAAGGTATTTTCAATGATACACTGCATATTACGTTATA
>CAKAJI010000363.1:0-2500 GCA_916610255.1 Lasioglossum lativentre
GAAAAAAGTTTACTCTTACCGCGAACCGTCTAACCGACACGGCGCGGTACTTAGCAATTTTATCGTTCCAGCGATACCTAAGCGACTCGCCGGAAGTTAACTCGGTAAATACGCGTCCGAGAGAACTGGCGTCACGACACACGGTTTCGTATGCACAGTTTACCACGAATATAACGTTTAAAATCATCTAGGAACGATAGGAAAAAAGTTTACTCTTACCGCGAACCGTCTAACCGACACGGCGCGGTACTTAGCAATTTTATCGTTCCAGCGATACCTAAGCGACTCGCCGGAAGTTAACTCGTGTAAATACGCGTCCGAGAGAACTGGCGTCACGACACACGGTTTCGTATGCACAGTTTACCACGAATATAACGTTTAAAATCATCTAGGAACGATAGGAAAAAAGTTTACTCTTACCGCGAACCGTCTAACCGACACGGCGCGGTACTTAGCAATTTTATCGTTCCAGCGATACCTAAGCGACTCGCCGGAAGTTAACTCGGTAAATACGCGTCCGAGAGAACTGGCGTCACGACACACGGTTTCGTATGCACAGTTTACCACGAATATAACGTTTAAAATCATCTAGGAACGATAGGAAAAAAGTTTACTCTTACCGCGAACCGTCTAACCGACACGGCGCGGTACTTAGCAATTTTATCGTTCCAGCGATACCTAAGCGACTCGCCGGAAGTTAACTCGGTAAATACGCGTCCGAGAGAACTGGCGTCACGACACACGGTTTCGTATGCACAGTTTACCACGAATATAACGTTTAAAATCATCTAGGAACGATAGGAAAAAAGTTTACTCTTACCGCGAACCGTCTAACCGACACGGCGCGGTACTTAGCAATTTTATCGTTCCAGCGATACCTAAGCGACTCGCCGGAAGTTAACTCGGTAAATACGCGTCCGAGAGAACTGGCGTCACGACACACGGTTTCGTATGCACAGTTTACCACGAATATAACGTTTAAAATCATCTAGGAACGATAGGAAAAAAGTTTACTCTTACCGCGAACCGTCTAACCGACACGGCGCGGTACTTAGCAATTTTATCGTTCCAGCGATACCTAAGCGACTCGCCGGAAGTTAACTCGGTAAATACGCGTCCGAGAGAACTGGCGTCACGACACACGGTTTCGTATGCACAGTTTACCACGAATATAACGTTTAAAATCATCTAGGAACGATAGGAAAAAAGTTTACTCTTACCGCGAACCGTCTAACCGACACGGCGCGGTACTTAGCAATTTTATCGTTCCAGCGATACCTAAGCGACTCGCCGGAAGTTAACTCGCTTATAACTCGGTAAATACGCGTCCGAGAGAACTGGCGTCACGACACACGGTTTCGTATGCACAGTTTACCACGAATATAACGTTTAAAATCATCTAGGAACGATAGGAAAAAAGTTTACTCTTACCGGTGGGACTTCGAGCAACGAAGTAGTACGCTATCGACCATTATTTTCAATTATTTCGGTAAATACGCATTGTAGCGCTTTGTAACTTTATATTCATTGTTAATATGTTTTATATTACAATGATCTAACATTTAAAATCGCCTGGAATCGATACAGAAAAAGTTTACTCTTGCCGTTGGAACTTAAAAAAATTTTTGAGTCCGAGAAAGTATATGAAAAGTTGAATGTTTTGTGTTAAATATCCTAGAAATACAAAAATTTATTGTATTTTACGAAATAAATTTTCACAGTTTTTTCGCTCTAAGTCCCAACAGCCCCGCCGGTTGGGCTGTTGCCGCGACGGTTTACCGCCATAAGCGCGCGTGCTATTGACCGCGCGGCGCCGGCGTCCCGGCCGGCCGTTCGGTATCTATAAGAGAGTCGACCGTTCGGTCGCTTCGATCGGTTCAGCGTGCGCTTGGGGCTATTCTACGATCTCGGTCGAGAAGCAGCTCTCACGGCGCCTCGAGACTTCGGTCTTGACTGTTTCGTATCGAATATTTTCTCTACACAGCATAGCCACGGGTCGGTGTCCTAGACCGAATGGCCCTTATGTGGCGAGCATCCTTCGGATGTTGGCGACTTGTATTCACTTTTGTGTATACTCGTACTAACTGAGCATCATCTCTTCATTCCGAGCGTTGCAGCATTGGATAAAAAAGAGGGTTATATTAAAGAAAACAAAAATGTCTAAAAATGACAAAATAAAATAAATATATTAAAATAGAACAAACCAAAATTGTTTGTGAAACATATATAAGAGAAAAAGAAAGAACATCATATTAAATGTGGTATTGCACATTTCGTTTATGCCTAGCGCGAGCAGACGGGCATTGGGAAACGCCGTCCAGCATATTATGGTGCTTATGCGTTACCTATGTTACTGAGCTATACACGCTTCCACGTTTGTGCAAACCTTAATATGATGAAAAACGAAAACGAATTGTCTGTGAAGCATGAACAACCATGTGTTTTAAAAGAAGTAAGGTTGTTCAGATATACTGGAGAAGCCGCGAACAGGATATTGAAA
>CAKAJI010000363.1:5000-7500 GCA_916610255.1 Lasioglossum lativentre
CGTATCGTTTACTTGTATTGGGGAGTGAGTGGGAAGAGCTGTACTTCGGGTCTTCGGGAATCGTCAACATTATCGACGTTCGCATTTGCAAACTCGAGCGATCGGTACGTACGATTTTCCGTCGGACGCTGAATGTTATAGTGTTCAACCCACGAATATAGAAATACCCGTCGTTTACGAATCACGATGTTCTCACCCGCCACCGAGAGAGTGGTCGTTCTCTTTGAAAAATACCTCGTATCAAAGAGTGGGCTCATGATTACATATATATAATATATATAATACGCCTTTGGTGTCTCTGCGTGTGTAGGCTCTCGACAATTATATATGGACATATATTACGGTCGCAAGAACATGGGATGTAAGCGTCGATTCGAATTCACATATCGCGCGCTTCCTCGGTCTTCGCCTGTAATGTCCGAAAAAATGTCCGTTGGAAACGGTGTCCCGAAAAGGACAAATAAAATCAGGGTAGCCTGTGGAAAACGCGCGGTGGGACGTGTTGTGTCCGTTCACGAACATCGAGAGATAGAGAGACGAGAGGACCGGCTGTGAAGCTCGCTTTTAAAGCTGCGTGAGTCTGACACCCTACTCTGTGTATGTACACACGAGCTTGGGACGAATGACCGCTGCCAGAGCCGGCTGAGAGTCCCGCTCTCTATTTATCGAGTTCGCGTATAACCAAGAGCACAAAACGTGTCGCCGCACGCGTTGTTCGTTGAAGAACGGTGTAATATATTCGAGAGGACCGGCTGTGAAGCTCCTCGCTTGTTAAGGCTATGTGTTGCGATTCTGACACCCTACTCTCTGTGGGGCGATAATACTGTGCACAAGAGTTGGGACGAACGATCGCGCACGGCCAGAGTGAGAGAGCCGGCTGTGAAGTCCGCTAACATCGAATTCACATTTCCAATAAAAAGGAGGAGGGAAGTGTTCTGGATCCAGTATATCGGGTTGTCTATGATCCCCGTCGTTTTCAGAATTCCCCTCCGCGTTTTCCATTTTAAAGGTTTTTCAATGTACTGTTCGCCCGGCCGTGTCAGGTACGTGCTGTCTCCGCGCGTGCGTACTCTGCGCGGTTTCCGTTTCCACGGACGACTGTGTCGTCCTTAAAAACGACGCCTGAATCTCCTTCGCGCGCTGGTTGGAGTTTTCAGGTATCGGCGTTCTTACGAACCGCAGAACAAAGAGACAAAATATACATATATTGATTACAAATCAAAATTATACGATTACCCTGAACGGTGGATCACTTGGCTCGTGGGTCGATGAAGAACGCAGCTAATTGCGCGTCAACGTGTGAACTGCAGGACACATGAACATCGACATTTCGAACGCACATTGCGGTCCACGGATACAATTCCTGGACCACGCCTGGCTGAGGGTCGTTTACGTAACCAAATACTGCTTGCGTTGCTCTTGTAAGTCCCCGCCGTCGCTTACCTCTCCAATATTTATAAAATTGGAGGGCGCAAGAGCGTTTCTGAGTCGGGTTGCGAAGATGCTCTACGTACGAGCGAATGATGGGCGTTTCGTCGGCGTTTGACGCGGTTCTGTGAAAATTGTAAATTTTGCATTGCGTCTAACAGTTTCGCGAGAATAGTAGAGAGATTGGTATTCTCACATTCGGACTTGCGTGAGTGTTTTGCGGTGTCGCGAGTCGTACGACCGACCGCCCGTAAGACACCGCTCCGACGAGTTCGACATCTCTCACTTTCTCTGTGAAACGATTCGCATTGCGAAAGAAGCGTTTCACTCGTGAACATTCAACGCGCTCCCGACGTCGCCTGAAATGATGCGTATACGAAAGAGGTATAAAGAGTCAGTCTTTAAGAGACTATACAGATAATGGACACAAAAATAAAGAGAAGATACAGACACCCGTGTATAAAATCTGTGTGGTGTGCGATGTAAGCCCCAGGGAGATATATATATATAAAGAGAAATACGCTTGTGCGTGGATGTGTTTCTGTCTCTACATATTTAACATGCATGCGGAGGGTCGTCGTTGCCTAGCGACTTCTCGACAAACATTGTGAGAGTCCTTCGAGAAGAGAAAAAAGACGTTGGTCTCTCGTTCTACGAACGCTTGGATAATCGATGGACAGCGGAGCAACGCTAAATTGTGCGGGACGAGCACGCGTACTTGTATCGGGTTGAATAAAATTTCCCCGTCGTCGCGTGTCCTCGCTAATCAGCGTGTTGCCATTCCATCGCCACGTTCGTTGAATTGAATGACGACCGCGCGAGATCTCTCTCGTGTCTCTTTGGTTTGATCGAGATATGATGTCGTCTGTGCGCAACGTTTCTGTACCCCCGTGTGTGTCTAGAGTGTGTTAGAGAGAAAGAAATCCCACCGAGAGTTAATATTTTATATATACTCCTCTATTGGAGTGGCTTTCGAACTTCATTGTCACGCACAAGAGAGATTAGCACCGCGGAGAAGGTAAATGACCTTTGTCGGTCGCCCCATGTCATTTTTTTTTCTTCATTTGCGATC
>CAKAJI010000363.1:10000-15000 GCA_916610255.1 Lasioglossum lativentre
TCCGGATCTTCCCCTCGGACCTTGAAAATCCAGGAGAGGGCCACGTGGAGGTGTCGCGCCGGTTCGTACCCATATCCGCAGCAGGTCTCCAAGGTAAAGAGCCTCTAGTCGATAGATTAATGTAGGTAAGGGAAGTCGGCAAATTGGATCCGTAACTTCGGAATAAGGATTGGCTCTGAGGAGCGGGGCGTGTCGGGCTTGGTCGGGAAGCGGGTCTGGCTGACGTGCCGGGCCTGGGCGAGGTGAACACATTATTGATGGGAATCCGAGCTCGGTCCCGTGCCTTGGCCTCCCGCGGATCTTCCTTGCTGCGAGGCTTCCGTCTAGAACGGTCGTCCTCTTCGGCCGCCATTCAACGCTCAGCTCAGAACTGGCACGGACTAGGGGAATCCGACTGTCTAATTAAAACAAAGCATTGCGATGGCCCCCACGGGTGTTGACGCAATGTGATTTCTGCCCAGTGCTCTGAATGTCAACGTGAAGAAATTCAAAAAAGCGCGGGTAAACGGCGGGAGTAACTATGACTCTCTTAAGGTAGCCAAATGCCTCGTCATCTAATTAGTGACGCGCATGAATGGATTAACGAGATTCCCTCTGTCCCTATCTACTGGACTTCACCGCTAGGTGGCGCAGAGTAACGACGCGTCTTCATGTCGCTCCGTGTTTAGAGGAACTTTTCAGTGGTTAAAATCAGTGAAAGAATTCAAAAAACTACTCTACAGTGTTCTACTTGTGCCAGTGTACATGTGTACGAACTAGCCTGGACGAGAATTCACTCTGTGGAAAAATATAAGCGAAATAAGTTCCGCGTCGGTTTTGGCCGCCATCTTGGCACGCCTGGACGCGTCAAACTATTTCAGTCGCCGATAACTCGACTCCGGTCAGTGAGATTAACCTACATTCTTTTGTGCGAGTGTATCTAATACACAGTAACACTATTCAAGTGAAAGTACGGTGATATTCAGAGAATCAGGACGAATATAAGTGAATTAAGAAAAGGACGCCAACTTGGCCGCCATCTTGGACGCCATCTTGGACGCCAAGAATATAGACCGCGCCATCTCTCGACCCCGCCGTGAATCTCCAGGCTGTCTCCGATTGGCCGACTGACTAAGACTGTTCTTCGCCCCGATTGGCTGCCTGCGTCTGGCGTCCGAACTCCTGATTGGACGCTCGAACGTGTATGCAGCGCTGAAATGACGTCGCTCATGGAAACCGAGGAGGATAGGGAAAAGAGAAAGAGAACAGCCGATGACGAACAAAATGAAAATGAACACGCCGACGATCCGAAAAGACAAATGCTTGAAGATGCAACAAATCGAGTGACCAATCCCGCCCATGCTGAAACACCATTCTGTAACCTCGTTGCCTTAATGCAGAGATTCATGCGTGAATTCTCACTAGAATTAGCCGACGACGCGAAATCACGCATCATGGAGACCATACGCGCTGCAACCAATCAAAATGATGCGCAAGAGAAGAAAATCCGAACCCTCCAGGAACAAAACAATAGACTACAAGGGGAAAATAAGATGCTCAAACAGCAACACGAAACGCAACCACCAGCAGCTAATTCAACAGAGGAAAAAATAGAAAAACTGACTGCCCTTGTCCACAGCGTGGTCAACAAAGTTAACCAACTCGGCACAACAACACAATCTACAGCAACGAAATCTCTCTCCTTCGCAGAAGCTCTCAAGAAAAAATCAATAGCAACGTCAGTTAAAAGTCCAGCAAAACATATTGTTACAATTTTCCCCAAGGACAACTTGAAAACAAGCAATAGTGAAGCGACAAAACAAACAATAATGAAACATCTAAAACCAGCCGACGAAAAACTCAAGATCATGAGTCTCAGACGCATCAACAATAACGGAATACTTATTGAAACTCAGACAAGAGAAGACCTGAAGAAAGTGATGGAGAACAAAAATCTAGAAGTTGCAGGACTAAAAGTCGAAATCCCGACAAAGAAGAAACCAAGGGTAATAATATACGGCGTTCCCAAAGATGTAGAAGAAAAGGACCTCACCACAGCCATACACCAACAAAATTTCGACCAACTTAAGGAAAAAGAATTCACAGAAGAATTCCGACTAATCTTTAAGACAGGAGACAAAAACAAGGAAACAGTGAATTGGGTAGCGGAAGCCACACCAAAACTGAGGACGCTTCTCGTCGAAACCAAGAAGAAAATCTTCGTTAGCTGGTACTCGTGCACCGTGAAAGACTATACAACGGTCAGCAGATGCTTTAAGTGCCAATCCTTTGGACATATCGCCAAGCACTGCCGAGCAGTCGTCGAAACATGTGGGCACTGCGCTCAAGACGGTCACACCTTCGACAAATGCCCAACCAGAGACCACCAGCCATCCTGTGTGAACTGCAAGAGAGCGAAGAAGGACCATAACCATTCATCAAGAGCACGGGACTGCCCAGCCTATCTACACGCACTGCAAATCCAAATTTCAAAGACTGACTATGGAAAATAACAACCCTACTTCGGACATCACTGCACGGATCCACAGGCAAGCGCAACCACACTCACGAAAACATGTCAGCGAACAGGTAAAATTTATACAAATTAACGCTAGAGGAGCAAGAACGGTAATGGACGAACTACGACAATTATCTCACTCTACTAAGACTGACATCATTACTATACAAGAACCCTACACATTTAAACATGACATTAGAAGTCTGGGGCTGAACGCCATAATGGTTTCCGATCCTAAACCTTTCTCCAAAAATAGTAGCAAATCCTCAGTACAAGCAGCTATTATAGTACTTAATCAAAATTTCACAGTCCTGAAACTTACCAGCCTGTCAAACACACACTTTGCATGCGCAGAAATCACTACCAAGGAAAGTAAATTCTATTTAGTAAGTGCCTACTTCCAACATTGCGACGACATTAATCCATATCTCACACACCTAGACCGAATCCTAGAAAAACTGCGATCCCACCCACTTATCATATGCGCAGACGTGAACGCCAAATCACAACTGTGGTTTAACCCGGAGACAGATATCCGAGGGACGGAGCTTGAAAATTTCATAGCGCAGCACAATCTGTATATAACAAATCAACCATCAAATCATTATACCTTTGAAAACAAACACGGACGCACTAACATCGACATTACCCTCACTACCGGCTCTTTGTACAGACACACACATAACTGGGAAATACACCCTAACGAAACGACCAGCGACCACAATTTAATAACTTTCAACTTACATTCCACTACCGAAAATTTAAATCGAAACGCCTCTCCGAGAAATAGATTCAATTTAAAATATGCAAAATGGGACAAATTCGCCAAAACTCTTGAAACACTACTCCGACAAAACCCAATAGTGACAGACGACCAAACGAACCTAGACCCTGACGAACTAGTCGACAAAATCGAGAACTTAATAATCTCAGCATCCACAAATAGCATCCCCCGGAAATCAAAATTTTCAAGATCCGTCCCCTGGTGGAACGACAGCCTAACTCTCATGAAGAGAGATGTGAGAAACTCCCGACGCACATACCAAAACGAAAGTAATCCCGCACGCAGACAAACCTTATTAGAGTCATACAGAAAGACACGAAATAAATACTACACAATAATTCAAAAAACAAGAACCGAAAACTGGCAAAAGTTCGTCACGAAAGTAGGTAACAAAGATCCATATAGTATTATTTATAAACTCCAGACAGACAAGCTGAAGCCTGAAAAGGCCACCAGCAGTATTAAATTAGGGAACTCGGAAACCATCACGTGGAACGAAACAGCCACTAGACTTCTAAACTCACTCATCCCTGACGACGACCCTACAACAGACAACAACTCACACAGACGAATACGAACACAGACCGCAACACCTCCTGATACTAACCCCGCACCACCCTACTCCACCACGCAAATCCATAATGCCATGTGTACTCTACGCAGAAACAAAGCACCCGGAATAGACTTATTAGAAGCTGAAATAGTTAACGCGGCCCTACCAACCATGAGCAAAGAATTCGAAATCCTATTCAACTCCTGTCTCACTAACGGAATCTTCCCGAAGAAGTGGAAACGCGGAAATATCAGAGTTTTAACTAAAGGCCCAGACAAAGACGCAACTGATCCTAAATCATACAGACCCATATGCCTTCTGCCAATTTTAAGCAAAGTATTAGAAAAACTCATAAAAATGCAACTAGATGACCTCTTTAACAACCATCCAGAAACTTCCGACAGACAATTTGGCTTCAAATCCGGGAAATCCACCGAAGCAGCAATAGTTAAACTGCGGGAACTAACAAGCGCGGCGCGAGAAAAATACGTCATAACAATGTTCTTTGACATCAAAGGTGCCTTTGACAATGTTTGGTGGCCATCTGTCCTCCTCAATCTTCAGAAGAGAAACTGCCCCGCAAATATATATAAACTCATCCAAAGCTACCTTTCGGATCGTACAGTCCTTTTTAGCTCGAACCACAACACCGTTTCTAAAACAGTCTCTAAAGGCTGTCCGCAAGGCTCCATCCTAGGTCCAAATCTATGGAACCTAATTTTCGACGACGCCATAAACACCCTACGGAGAAATAACCACGAACCTATAGCTTACGCGGACGACATTGCAGTAATAATCCCCGGGAACTCCAGAATAGAATTAGAAACTAAAGCAAATAAAGTCGCGACACTCCTAACATCGTGGTGCAACATGCACAAGCTTAAACTCTCCGAAACCAAATCCGAACTGCTCCTCGTCAAAGGCATTCTAGACATCAAACGTCCCCCCACTGTAAAAATAGAAGGACACTCCTTAAAAATGAATCCCACTGCTAGATACCTCGGCATTCACTTCGGCACACGACTGAACATAACTCCCCACATAAACCATACCACAGACAAAGCCAAAAAGATTTTTAACAGATTAGCGCACACAGCAAAATCCCACTGGGGAGTAAATTTCAGAAATATGCAAATTTTATACAAAGGCATATTCATAACCATTAT
>CAKAJI010000363.1:20000-27126 GCA_916610255.1 Lasioglossum lativentre
TTAAAATCATCTAGGAACGATAGGAAAAAAGTTTACTCTTACCGCGAACCGTCTAACCGACACGGCGCGGTACTTAGCAATTTTATCGTTCCAGCGATACCTAAGCGACTCGCCGGAAGTTAACTCGGTAAATACGCGTCCGAGAGAACTGGCGTCACGACACACGGTTTCGTATGCACAGTTTACCACGAATATAACGTTTAAAATCATCTAGGAACGATAGGAAAAAAGTTTACTCTTACCGCGAACCGTCTAACCGACACGGCGCGGTACTTAGCAATTTTATCGTTCCAGCGATACCTAAGCGACTCGCCGGAAGTTAACTCGGTAAATACGCGTCCGAGAGAACTGGCGTCACGACACACGGTTTCGTATGCACAGTTTACCACGAATATAACGTTTAAAATCATCTAGGAACGATAGGAAAAAAGTTTACTCTTACCGCGAACCGTCTAACCGACACGGCGCGGTACTTAGCAATTTTATCGTTCCAGCGATACCTAAGCGACTCGCCGGAAGTTAACTCGGTAAATACGCGTCCGAGAGAACTGGCGTCACGACACACGGTTTCGTATGCACAGTTTACCACGAATATAACGTTTAAAATCATCTAGGAACGATAGGAAAAAAGTTTACTCTTACCGCGAACCGTCTAACCGACACGGCGCGGTACTTAGCAATTTTATCGTTCCAGCGATACCTAAGCGACTCGCCGGAAGTTAACTCGGTAAATACGCGTCCGAGAGAACTGGCGTCACGACACACGGTTTCGTATGCACAGTTTACCACGAATATAACGTTTAAAATCATCTAGGAACGATAGGAAAAAAGTTTACTCTTACCGCGAACCGTCTAACCGACACGGCGCGGTACTTAGCAATTTTATCGTTCCAGCGATACCTAAGCGACTCGCCGGAAGTTAACTCGGTAAATACGCGTCCGAGAGAACTGGCGTCACGACACACGGTTTCGTATGCACAGTTTACCACGAATATAACGTTTAAAATCATCTAGGAACGATAGGAAAAAAGTTTACTCTTACCGCGAACCGTCTAACCGACACGGCGCGGTACTTAGCAATTTTATCGTTCCAGCGATACCTAAGCGACTCGCCGGAAGTTAACTCGGTAAATACGCGTCCGAGAGAACTGGCGTCACGACACACGGTTTCGTATGCACAGTTTACCACGAATATAACGTTTAAAATCATCTAGGAACGATAGGAAAAAAGTTTACTCTTACCGCGAACCGTCTAACCGACACGGCGCGGTACTTAGCAATTTTATCGTTCCAGCGATACCTAAGCGACTCGCCGGAAGTTAACTCGGTAAATACGCGTCCGAGAGAACTGGCGTCACGACACACGGTTTCGTATGCACAGTTTACCACGAATATAACGTTTAAAATCATCTAGGAACGATAGGAAAAAAGTTTACTCTTACCGCGAACCGTCTAACCGACACGGCGCGGTACTTAGCAATTTTATCGTTCCAGCGATACCTAAGCGACTCGCCGGAAGTTAACTCGGTAAATACGCGTCCGAGAGAACTGGCGTCACGACACACGGTTTCGTATGCACAGTTTACCACGAATATAACGTTTAAAATCATCTAGGAACGATAGGAAAAAAGTTTACTCTTACCGCGAACCGTCTAACCGACACGGCGCGGTACTTAGCAATTTTATCGTTCCAGCGATACCTAAGCGACTCGCCGGAAGTTAACTCGGTAAATACGCGTCCGAGAGAACTGGCGTCACGACACACGGTTTCGTATGCACAGTTTACCACGAATATAACGTTTAAAATCATCTAGGAACGATAGGAAAAAAGTTTACTCTTACCGCGAACCGTCTAACCGACACGGCGCGGTACTTAGCAATTTTATCGTTCCAGCGATACCTAAGCGACTCGCCGGAAGTTAACTCGGTAAATACGCGTCCGAGAGAACTGGCGTCACGACACACGGTTTCGTATGCACAGTTTACCACGAATATAACGTTTAAAATCATCTAGGAACGATAGGAAAAAAGTTTACTCTTACCGCGAACCGTCTAACCGACACGGCGCGGTACTTAGCAATTTTATCGTTCCAGCGATACCTAAGCGACTCGCCGGAAGTTAACTCGGTAAATACGCGTCCGAGAGAACTGGCGTCACGACACACGGTTTCGTATGCACAGTTTACCACGAATATAACGTTTAAAATCATCTAGGAACGATAGGAAAAAAGTTTACTCTTACCGCGAACCGTCTAACCGACACGGCGCGGTACTTAGCAATTTTATCGTTCCAGCGATACCTAAGCGACTCGCCGGAAGTTAACTCGGTAAATACGCGTCCGAGAGAACTGGCGTCACGACACACGGTTTCGTATGCACAGTTTACCACGAATATAACGTTTAAAATCATCTAGGAACGATAGGAAAAAAGTTTACTCTTACCGCGAACCGTCTAACCGACACGGCGCGGTACTTAGCAATTTTATCGTTCCAGCGATACCTAAGCGACTCGCCGGAAGTTAACTCGGTAAATACGCGTCCGAGAGAACTGGCGTCACGACACACGGTTTCGTATGCACAGTTTACCACGAATATAACGTTTAAAATCATCTAGGAACGATAGGAAAAAAGTTTACTCTTACCGCGAACCGTCTAACCGACACGGCGCGGTACTTAGCAATTTTATCGTTCCAGCGATACCTAAGCGACTCGCCGGAAGTTAACTCGGTAAATACGCGTCCGAGAGAACTGGCGTCACGACACACGGTTTCGTATGCACAGTTTACCACGAATATAACGTTTAAAATCATCTAGGAACGATAGGAAAAAAGTTTACTCTTACCGCGAACCGTCTAACCGACACGGCGCGGTACTTAGCAATTTTATCGTTCCAGCGATACCTAAGCGACTCGCCGGAAGTTAACTCGGTAAATACGCGTCCGAGAGAACTGGCGTCACGACACACGGTTTCGTATGCACAGTTTACCACGAATATAACGTTTAAAATCATCTAGGAACGATAGGAAAAAAGTTTACTCTTACCGCGAACCGTCTAACCGACACGGCGCGGTACTTAGCAATTTTATCGTTCCAGCGATACCTAAGCGACTCGCCGGAAGTTAACTCGGTAAATACGCGTCCGAGAGAACTGGCGTCACGACACACGGTTTCGTATGCACAGTTTACCACGAATATAACGTTTAAAATCATCTAGGAACGATAGGAAAAAAGTTTACTCTTACCGCGAACCGTCTAACCGACACGGCGCGGTACTTAGCAATTTTATCGTTCCAGCGATACCTAAGCGACTCGCCGGAAGTTAACTCGGTAAATACGCGTCCGAGAGAACTGGCGTCACGACACACGGTTTCGTATGCACAGTTTACCACGAATATAACGTTTAAAATCATCTAGGAACGATAGGAAAAAAGTTTACTCTTACCGCGAACCGTCTAACCGACACGGCGCGGTACTTAGCAATTTTATCGTTCCAGCGATACCTAAGCGACTCGCCGGAAGTTAACTCGGTAAATACGCGTCCGAGAGAACTGGCGTCACGACACACGGTTTCGTATGCACAGTTTACCACGAATATAACGTTTAAAATCATCTAGGAACGATAGGAAAAAAGTTTACTCTTACCGCGAACCGTCTAACCGACACGGCGCGGTACTTAGCAATTTTATCGTTCCAGCGATACCTAAGCGACTCGCCGGAAGTTAACTCGTCGGTAAATACGCGTCCGAGAGAACTGGCGTCACGACACACGGTTTCGTATGCACAGTTTACCACGAATATAACGTTTAAAATCATCTAGGAACGATAGGAAAAAAGTTTACTCTTACCGCGAACCGTCTAACCGACACGGCGCGGTACTTAGCAATTTTATCGTTCCAGCGATACCTAAGCGACTCGCCGGAAGTTAACTCGGTAAATACGCGTCCGAGAGAACTGGCGTCACGACACACGGTTTCGTATGCACAGTTTACCACGAATATAACGTTTAAAATCATCTAGGAACGATAGGAAAAAAGTTTACTCTTACCGCGAACCGTCTAACCGACACGGCGCGGTACTTAGCAATTTTATCGTTCCAGCGATACCTAAGCGACTCGCCGGAAGTTAACTCGGTAAATACGCGTCCGAGAGAACTGGCGTCACGACACACGGTTTCGTATGCACAGTTTACCACGAATATAACGTTTAAAATCATCTAGGAACGATAGGAAAAAAGTTTACTCTTACCGCGAACCGTCTAACCGACACGGCGCGGTACTTAGCAATTTTATCGTTCCAGCGATACCTAAGCGACTCGCCGGAAGTTAACTCGGTAAATACGCGTCCGAGAGAACTGGCGTCACGACACACGGTTTCGTATGCACAGTTTACCACGAATATAACGTTTAAAATCATCTAGGAACGATAGGAAAAAAGTTTACTCTTACCGCGAACCGTCTAACCGACACGGCGCGGTACTTAGCAATTTTATCGTTCCAGCGATACCTAAGCGACTCGCCGGAAGTTAACTCGGTAAATACGCGTCCGAGAGAACTGGCGTCACGACACACGGTTTCGTATGCACAGTTTACCACGAATATAACGTTTAAAATCATCTAGGAACGATAGGAAAAAAGTTTACTCTTACCGCGAACCGTCTAACCGACACGGCGCGGTACTTAGCAATTTTATCGTTCCAGCGATACCTAAGCGACTCGCCGGAAGTTAACTCGGTAAATACGCGTCCGAGAGAACTGGCGTCACGACACACGGTTTCGTATGCACAGTTTACCACGAATATAACGTTTAAAATCATCTAGGAACGATAGGAAAAAAGTTTACTCTTACCGCGAACCGTCTAACCGACACGGCGCGGTACTTAGCAATTTTATCGTTCCAGCGATACCTAAGCGACTCGCCGGAAGTTAACTCGGTAAATACGCGTCCGAGAGAACTGGCGTCACGACACACGGTTTCGTATGCACAGTTTACCACGAATATAACGTTTAAAATCATCTAGGAACGATAGGAAAAAAGTTTACTCTTACCGCGAACCGTCTAACCGACACGGCGCGGTACTTAGCAATTTTATCGTTCCAGCGATACCTAAGCGACTCGCCGGAAGTTAACTCGGTAAATACGCGTCCGAGAGAACTGGCGTCACGACACACGGTTTCGTATGCACAGTTTACCACGAATATAACGTTTAAAATCATCTAGGAACGATAGGAAAAAAGTTTACTCTTACCGCGAACCGTCTAACCGACACGGCGCGGTACTTAGCAATTTTATCGTTCCAGCGATACCTAAGCGACTCGCCGGAAGTTAACTCGGTAAATACGCGTCCGAGAGAACTGGCGTCACGACACACGGTTTCGTATGCACAGTTTACCACGAATATAACGTTTAAAATCATCTAGGAACGATAGGAAAAAAGTTTACTCTTACCGCGAACCGTCTAACCGACACGGCGCGGTACTTAGCAATTTTATCGTTCCAGCGATACCTAAGCGACTCGCCGGAAGTTAACTCGGTAAATACGCGTCCGAGAGAACTGGCGTCACGACACACGGTTTCGTATGCACAGTTTACCACGAATATAACGTTTAAAATCATCTAGGAACGATAGGAAAAAAGTTTACTCTTACCGCGAACCGTCTAACCGACACGGCGCGGTACTTAGCAATTTTATCGTTCCAGCGATACCTAAGCGACTCGCCGGAAGTTAACTCGGTAAATACGCGTCCGAGAGAACTGGCGTCACGACACACGGTTTCGTATGCACAGTTTACCACGAATATAACGTTTAAAATCATCTAGGAACGATAGGAAAAAAGTTTACTCTTACCGCGAACCGTCTAACCGACACGGCGCGGTACTTAGCAATTTTATCGTTCCAGCGATACCTAAGCGACTCGCCGGAAGTTAACTCGGTAAATACGCGTCCGAGAGAACTGGCGTCACGACACACGGTTTCGTATGCACAGTTTACCACGAATATAACGTTTAAAATCATCTAGGAACGATAGGAAAAAAGTTTACTCTTACCGCGAACCGTCTAACCGACACGGCGCGGTACTTAGCAATTTTATCGTTCCAGCGATACCTAAGCGACTCGCCGGAAGTTAACTCGGTAAATACGCGTCCGAGAGAACTGGCGTCACGACACACGGTTTCGTATGCACAGTTTACCACGAATATAACGTTTAAAATCATCTAGGAACGATAGGAAAAAAGTTTACTCTTACCGCGAACCGTCTAACCGACACGGCGCGGTACTTAGCAATTTTATCGTTCCAGCGATACCTAAGCGACTCGCCGGAAGTTAACTCGGTAAATACGCGTCCGAGAGAACTGGCGTCACGACACACGGTTTCGTATGCACAGTTTACCACGAATATAACGTTTAAAATCATCTAGGAACGATAGGAAAAAAGTTTACTCTTACCGCGAACCGTCTAACCGACACGGCGCGGTACTTAGCAATTTTATCGTTCCAGCGATACCTAAGCGACTCGCCGGAAGTTAACTCGGTAAATACGCGTCCGAGAGAACTGGCGTCACGACACACGGTTTCGTATGCACAGTTTACCACGAATATAACGTTTAAAATCATCTAGGAACGATAGGAAAAAAGTTTACTCTTACCGCGAACCGTCTAACCGACACGGCGCGGTACTTAGCAATTTTATCGTTCCAGCGATACCTAAGCGACTCGCCGGAAGTTAACTCGGTAAATACGCGTCCGAGAGAACTGGCGTCACGACACACGGTTTCGTATGCACAGTTTACCACGAATATAACGTTTAAAATCATCTAGGAACGATAGGAAAAAAGTTTACTCTTACCGCGAACCGTCTAACCGACACGGCGCGGTACTTAGCAATTTTATCGTTCCAGCGATACCTAAGCGACTCGCCGGAAGTTAACTCGGTAAATACGCGTCCGAGAGAACTGGCGTCACGACACACGGTTTCGTATGCACAGTTTACCACGAATATAACGTTTAAAATCATCTAGGAACGATAGGAAAAAAGTTTACTCTTACCGCGAACCGTCTAACCGACACGGCGCGGTACTTAGCAATTTTATCGTTCCAGCGATACCTAAGCGACTCGCCGGAAGTTAA
>CAKAJI010000364.1:0-32309 GCA_916610255.1 Lasioglossum lativentre
TATTCAATGATACACTACAAATTACGATATATTATAAGGTATTTTCAATGATACACTGCATATTACGTTATATTATAAGGTATTTTCAAAGATACACTACAAATAACGATATATTATAAGGTATGTTCAATGATACACTGCATATTACGTTATACTATAAGGTATTTTCAATGATAAACTACTATATATTATAAGGTATTTTCAATGATACACTACAAATTACGTTATATCATAAGGTATATTCAATGATACACTGCATATTAAGTTATATGGGAAGGTATTTTCAATGATACACTGCATATTACGTTATATTATAAGGTATTTTCAATGATACACTGCATATTACGCTATATTATAAGGTATTTTCAATGATACACTACAAGTTACGATATATTATAAGGTATTTTCAATGATACACTGCATATTACGTTATATTATAAGGTATTTTCATTGATAGACTAGAATTACCATATATTCTAAGGTATTTTCAATGATACACTGCATATTACGTTATATCATAAGGTATTTTCAATGATACACTGCATATTACGTTATATTATAAGGTATTTTCAATGATACACTGCATATTACGTTATATTATAAGGTATTTTCAATGATACACTACAAATAACGATATATTATAAGGTATTTTCAATGATACACTGCATATTACGTTATATGAGAAGGTATTTTCATTGATACACTACAAATTACGATATATTATAAGGTATTTTCATTGATACACTACAAATGACGATATATTATAAGGTATTTTCAATGATACACTGCATATTACGTTATATTATAAGGTATTTTCAATGATACACTGCATATTACGTTATATTATAAGGTATTTTCAATGATGCACTGCATATTACGTTATACTATAAGGTATTTTCAATGATACACTGCATATTAAGTTATATTATAAGGTATTTTCAATGATAAACTACTATATATTATAAGGTATTTTCAATGATACAGTGCATATTACGTTATATTATAAGGTATATTCAATGATACACTACAAATTACGATATATTATAAGGTATTTTCAATGATACACTGCATATTACGTTATATTATAAGGTATTTTCAAAGATACACTACAAATAACGATATATTATAAGGTATTTTCAATGATACACTGCATATTACGTTATATTATAAGGTATTTTCAATGATACACTGCATATTACGTTATATTATAAGGTATTTTCAATGATGCACTGCATATTACGTTATACTATAAGGTATTTTCAATGATACACTGCATATTAAGTTATATTATAAGGTATTTTCAATGATAAACTACTATATATTATAAGGTATTTTCAATGATACAGTGCATATTACGTTATATTATAAGGTATATTCAATGATACACTACAAATTACGATATATTATAAGGTATTTTCAATGATACACTGCATATTACGTTATATTATAAGGTATTTTCAAAGATACACTACAAATAACGATATATTATAAGGTATTTTCAATGATACACTGCATATTACGTTATACTATAAGGTATTTTCAATGATATACTACTATATATTATAAGGTATTTTCAATGATACACTACAAATTACGTTATATCATAAGGTATATTCAATGATACACTGCATATTAAGTTATATGGGAAGGTATTTTCAATGATACACTGCATATTACGTTATATTATAAGGTATTTTCAATGATACACTGCATATTACGTTATATTATAAGGTATTTTCAATGATACACTACAAGTTACGATATATTATAAGGTATTTTCAATGATACACTGCATATTACGTTATATTATAAGGTATTTTCATTGATAGACTAGAATTACCATATATTCTAAGGTATTTTCAATGATACACTGCATATTACGTTATATCATAAGGTATTTTCAATGATACACTGCATATTACGTTATATTATAAGGTATTTTCAATGATACACTGCATATTACGTTATATTATAAGGTATTTTCAATGATACACTACAAATAACGATATATTATAAGGTATTTTCAATGATACACTGCATATTACGTTATATGAGAAGGTATTTTCATTGATACACTACAAATTACGATATATTATAAGGTATTTTCATTGATACACTACAAATGACGATATATTATAAGGTATTTTCAATGATACACTGCATATTACGTTATATTATAAGGTATTTTCAATGATACACTGCATATTACGTTATATTATAAGGTATTTTCAATGATAGACTAGAATTACCATATATTCTAAGGTATTTTCAATGATACACTGCATATTACGTTATATTATAAGGTATTTTCAATGATACACTGCATATTACGTTATATTATAAGGTATTTTCAATGATACACTACAAATAACGATATATTATAAGGTATTTTCAATGATACACTGCATATTACGTTATATGAGAAGGTATTTTCATTGATACACTACAAATTACGATATATTATAAGGTATTTTCATTGATACACTACAAATGACGATATATTATAAGGTATTTTCAATGATACACTGCATATTACGTTATATTATAAGGTATTTTCAATGATACACTGCATATTACGTTATATTATAAGGTATTTTCAATGATGCACTGCATATTACGTTATACTATAAGGTATTTTCAATGATAAACTACTATATATTATAAGGTATTTTCAATGATACACTACAAATTACGTTATATCATAAGGTATATTCAATGATACACTGCATATTAAGTTATATGGGAAGGTATTTTCAATGATACACTGCATATTACGTTATATTATAAGGTATTTTCAATGATACACTGCATATTACGTTATATTATAAGGTATTTTCAATGATACACTACAAATTACGATATATTATAAGGTATTTTCAATGATACACTGCATATTACGTTATATTATAAGGTATTTTCATTGATAGACTAGAATTACCATATATTCTAAGGTATTTTCAATGATACACTGCATATTACGTTATATCATAAGGTATTTTCAATGATACACTGCATATTACGTTATATTATAAGGTATTTTCAATGATACACTGCATATTACGTTATATTATAAGGTATTTTCAATGATACACTGCATATTACGTTATATTATAAGGTATTTTCAATGATAGACTAGAATTACCATATATTCTAAGGTATTTTCAATGATACACTGCATATTACGTTATATTATAAGGTATTTTCAATGATACACTGCATATTACGTTATATTATAAGGTATTTTCAATGATACACTACAAATAACGATTTATTATAAGGTATTTTCAATGATACACTGCATATTACGTTATATGAGAAGGTATTTTCATTGATACACTACAAATTACGATATATTATAAGGTATTTTCATTGATACACTACAAATGACGATATATTATAAGGTATTTTCAATGATACACTGCATATTACGTTATATTATAAGGTATTTTCAATGATACACTGCATATTACGTTATATTATAAGGTATTTTAAATGATGCACTGCATATTACGTTATACTATAAGGTATTTTCAATGATACACTGCATATTAAGTTATATTATAAGGTATTTTCAATGATAAACTACTATATATTATAAGGTATTTTCAATGATACAGTGCATATTACGTTATATTATAAGGTATATTCAATGATACACTACAAATTACGATATATTATAAGGTATTTTCAATGATACACTGCATATTACGTTATATTATAAGGTATTTTCAAAGATACACTACAAATAACGATATATTATAAGGTATTTTCAATGATACACTGCATATTACGTTATACTATAAGGTATTTTCAATGATAAACTACTATATATTATAAGGTATTTTCAATGATACACTACAAATTACGTTATATCATAAGGTATATTCAATGATACACTGCATATTAAGTTATATGGGAAGGTATTTTCAATGATACACTGCATATTACGTTATATTATAAGGTATTTTCAATGATACACTGCATATTACGTTATATTATAAGGTATTTTCAATGATACACTACAAGTTACGATATATTATAAGGTATTTTCAATGATACACTGCATATTACGTTATATTATAAGGTATTTTCATTGATAGACTAGAATTACCATATATTCTAAGGTATTTTCAATGATACACTGCATATTACGTTATATCATAAGGTATTTTCAATGATACACTGCATATTACGTTATATTATAAGGTATTTTCAATGATACACTGCATATTACGTTATATTATAAGGTATTTTCAATGATACACTACAAATAACGATATATTATAAGGTATTTTCAATGATACACTGCATATTACGTTATATGAGAAGGTATTTTCATTGATACACTACAAATTACGATATATTATAAGGTATTTTCATTGATACACTACAAATGACGATATATTATAAGGTATTTTCAATGATACACTGCATATTACGTTATATTATAAGGTATTTTCAATGATACACTGCATATTACGTTATATTATAAGGTATTTTCAATGATGCACTGCATATTACGTTATACTATAAGGTATTTTCAATGATACACTGCATATTAAGTTATATTATAAGGTATTTTCAATGATAAACTACTATATATTATAAGGTATTTTCAATGATACAGTGCATATTACGTTATATTATAAGGTATATTCAATGATACACTACAAATTACGATATATTATAAGGTATTTTCAATGATACACTGCATATTACGTTATATTATAAGGTATATTCAATGATACACTACAAATTACGATATATTATAAGGTATTTTCAATGATACACTGCATATTACGTTATATTATAAGGTATTTTCAAAGATACACTACAAATAACGATATATTATAAGGTATGTTCAATGATACACTGCATATTACGTTATACTATAAGGTATTTTCAATGATAAACTACTATATATTATAAGGTATTTTCAATGATACACTACAAATTACGTTATATCATAAGGTATATTCAATGATACACTGCATATTAAGTTATATGGGAAGGTATTTTCAATGATACACTGCATATTACGTTATATTATAAGGTATTTTCAATGATACACTGCATATTACGTTATATTATAAGGTATTTTCAATGATACACTACAAGTTACGATATATTATAAGGTATTTTCAATGATACACTGCATATTACGTTATATTATAAGGTATTTTCATTGATAGACTAGAATTACCATATATTCTAAGGTATTTTCAATGATACACTGCATATTACGTTATATCATAAGGTATTTTCAATGATACACTGCATATTACGTTATATTATAAGGTATTTTCAATGATACACTGCATATTACGTTATATTATAAGGTATTTTCAATGATACACTACAAATAACGATATATTATAAGGTATTTTCAATGATACACTGCATATTACGTTATATGAGAAGGTATTTTCATTGATACACTACAAATTACGATATATTATAAGGTATTTTCAATGATACACTACAAATGACGATATATTATAAGGTATTTTCAATGATACACTGCATATTACGTTATATTATAAGGTATTTTCAATGATACACTGCATATTACGTTATATTATAAGGTATTTTCAATGATGCACTGCATATTACGTTATACTATAAGGTATTTTCAATGATAAACTACTATATATTATAAGGTATTTTCAATGATACACTACAAATTACGTTATATTATAAGGTATTTTCAATGATACACTGCATATTAAGTTATATGGGAAGGTATTTTCAATGATACACTGCATATTACGTTATATTATAAGGTATTTTCAATGATACACTGCATATTACGTTATATTATAAGGTATTTTCAATGATACACTACAAGTTACGATATATTATAAGGTATTTTCAATGATACACTGCATATTACGTTATATTATAAGGTATTTTCATTGATAGACTAGAATTACCATATATTCTAAGGTATTTTCAATGATACACTGCATATTACGTTATATCATAAGGTATTTTCAATGATACACTGCATATTACGTTATATTATAAGGTATTTTCAATGATACACTGCATATTACGTTATATTATAAGGTATTTTCAATGATGCACTGCATATTACGTTATACTATAAGGTATTTTCAATGATACACTGCATATTAAGTTATATTATAAGGTATTTTCAATGATAAACTACTATATATTATAAGGTATTTTCAATGATACAGTGCATATTACGTTATATTATAAGGTATATTCAATGATACACTACAAATTACGATATATTATAAGGTATTTTCAATGATACACTGCATATTACGTTATATTATAAGGTATTTTCAAAGATACACTACAAATAACGATATATTATAAGGTATTTTCAATGATACACTGCATATTACGTTATACTATAAGGTATTTTCAATGATAAACTACTATATATTATAAGGTATTTTCAATGATACACTACAAATTACGTTATAACATAAGGTATATTCAATGATACACTGCATATTAAGTTATATGGGAAGGTATTTTCAATGATACACTGCATATTACGTTATATTATAAGGTATTTTCAATGATACACTGCATATTACGTTATATTATAAGGTATTTTCAATGATACACTACAAGTTACGATATATTATAAGGTATTTTCAATGATACACTGCATATTACGTTATATTATAAGGTATTTTCATTGATAGACTAGAATTACCATATATTCTAAGGTATTTTCAATGATACACTGCATATTACGTTATATCATAAGGTATTTTCAATGATACACTGCATATTACGTTATATTATAAGGTATTTTCAATGATACACTGCATATTACGTTATATTATAAGGTATTTTCAATGATACACTGCATATTACGTTATATTATAAGGTATTTTCAATGATAGACTAGAATTACCATATATTCTAAGGTATTTTCAATGATACACTGCATATTACGTTATATTATAAGGTATTTTCAATGATACACTGCATATTACGTTATATTATAAGGTATTTTCAATGATACACTACAAATAACGATATATTATAAGGTATTTTCAATGATACACTGCATATTACGTTATATGAGAAGGTATTTTCATTGATACACTACAAATTACGATATATTATAAGGTATTTTCATTGATACACTACAAATGACGATATATTATAAGGTATTTTCAATGATACACTGCATATTACGTTATATTATAAGGTATTTTCAATGATACACTGCATATTACGTTATATTATAAGGTATTTTAAATGATGCACTGCATATTACGTTATACTATAAGGTATTTTCAATGATACACTGCATATTAAGTTATATTATAAGGTATTTTCAATGATAAACTACTATATATTATAAGGTATTTTCAATGATACAGTGCATATTACGTTATATTATAAGGTATATTCAATGATACACTACAAATTACGATATATTATAAGGTATTTTCAATGATACACTGCATATTACGTTATATTATAAGGTATTTTCAAAGATACACTACAAATAACGATATATTATAAGGTATTTTCAATGATACACTGCATATTACGTTATACTATAAGGTATTTTCAATGATAAACTACTATATATTATAAGGTATTTTCAATGATACACTACAAATTACGTTATATCATAAGGTATATTCAATGATACACTGCATATTAAGTTATATGGGAAGGTATTTTCAATGATACACTGCATATTACGTTATATTATAAGGTATTTTCAATGATACACTGCATATTACGTTATATTATAAGGTATTTTCAATGATACACTACAAGTTACGATATATTATAAGGTATTTTCAATGATACACTGCATATTACGTTATATTATAAGGTATTTTCATTGATAGACTAGAATTACCATATATTCTAAGGTATTTTCAATGATACACTGCATATTACGTTATATCATAAGGTATTTTCAATGATACACTGCATATTACGTTATATTATAAGGTATTTTCAATGATACACTGCATATTACGTTATATTATAAGGTATTTTCAATGATACACTACAAATTACGATATATTATAAGGTATTTTCAATGATACACTGCATATTACGTTATATGAGAAGGTATTTTCATTGATACACTACAAATTACGATATATTATAAGGTATTTTCATTGATACACTACAAATTACGATATATTATAAGGTATTTTCAATGATACACTGCATATTACGTTATATTATAAGGTATTTTCAATGATACACTGCATATTACGTTATATTATAAGGTATTTTCAATGATGCACTGCATATTACGTTATACTATAAGGTATTTTCAATGATACACTGCATATTAAGTTATATTATAAGGTATTTTCAATGATAAACTACTATATATTATAAGGTATTTTCAATGATACACTGCATATTACGTTATATTATAAGGTATATTCAATGATACACTACAAATTACGATATATTATAAGGTATTTTCAATGATACACTGCATATTACGTTATATTATAAGGTATTTTCAATGATACACTACAAGTTACGATATATTATAAGGTATTTTCAATGATACACTGCATATTACGTTATATTATAAGGTATTTTCATTGATAGACTAGAATTACCATATATTCTAAGGTATTTTCAATGATACACTGCATATTACGTTATATCATAAGGTATTTTCAATGATACACTGCATATTACGTTATATTATAAGGTATTTTCAATGATACACTGCATATTACGTTATATTATAAGGTATTTTCAATGATACACTACAAATAACGATATATTATAAGGTATTTTCAATGATACACTGCATATTACGTTATATGAGAAGGTATTTTCATTGATACACTACAAATTACGATATATTATAAGGTATTTTCAATGATACACTGCATATTACGTTATATGAGAAGGTATTTTCATTGATACACTACAAATTACGATATATTATAAGGTATTTTCATTGATACACTACAAATTACGATATATTATAAGGTATTTTCAATGATACACTGCATATTACGTTATATTATAAGGTATTTTCAATGATACACTGCATATTACGTTATATTATAAGGTATTTTCAATGATGCACTGCATATTACGTTATACTATAAGGTATTTTCAATGATACACTGCATATTAAGTTATATTATAAGGTATTTTCAATGATAAACTACTATATATTATAAGGTATTTTCAATGATACAGTGCATATTACGTTATATTATAAGGTATTTTCAATGATACACTACAAATTACGATATATTATAAGGTATTTTCAATGATACACTGCATATTACGTTATATTATAAGGTATTTTCAAAGATACACTACAAATAACGATATATTATAAGGTATTTTCAATGATACACTGCATATTACGTTATACTATAAGGTATTTTCAATGATAAACTACTATATATTATAAGGTATTTTCAATGATACACTACAAATTACGTTATATCATAAGGTATATTCAATGATACACTGCATATTAAGTTATATGGGAAGGTATTTTCAATGATACACTGCATATTACGTTATATTATAAGGTATTTTCAATGATACACTGCATATTACGTTATATTATAAGGTATTTTCAATGATACACTACAAGTTACGATATATTATAAGGTATTTTCAATGATACACTGCATATTACGTCATATTATAAGGTATTTTCATTGATAGACTAGAATTACCATATATTCTAAGGTATTTTCAATGATACACTGCATATTACGTTATATCATAAGGTATTTTCAATGATACACTGCATATTACGTTATATTATAAGGTATTTTCAATGATACACTGCATATTACGTTATATTATAAGGTATTTTCAATGATACACTACAAATAACGATATATTATAAGGTATTTTCAATGATACACTGCATATTACGTTATATGAGAAGGTATTTTCATTGATACACTACAAATTACGATATATTATAAGGTATTTTCATTGATACACTACAACTGACGATATATTATAAGGTATTTTCAATGATACACTGCATATTACGTTATATTATAAGGTATTTTCAATGATACACTGCATATTACGTTATATTATAAGGTATTTTCAATGATGCACTGCATATTACGTTATACTATAAGGTATTTTCAATGATACACTGCATATTACGTTATATTATAAGGTATTTTCAATGATAAACTACTATATATTATAAGGTATTTTCAATGATACACTGCATATTACGTTATATTATAAGGTATATTCAATGATACACTACAAATTACGATATATTATAAGGTATTTTCAATGATACACTGCATATTACGTTATATTATAAGGTATTTTCAATGATACACTACAAGTTACGATATATTATAAGGTATTTTCAATGATACACTGCATATTACGTTATATTATAAGGTATTTTCATTGATAGACTAGAATTACCATATATTCTAAGGTATTTTCAATGATACACTGCATATTACGTTATATCATAAGGTATTTTCAATGATACACTGCATATTACGTTATATTATAAGGTATTTTCAATGATACACTGCATATTACGTTATATTATAAGGTATTTTCAATGATACACTACAAATAACGATATATTATAAGGTATTTTCAATGATACACTGCATATTACGTTATATGAGAAGGTATTTTCATTGATACACTACAAATTACGATATATTATAAGGTATTTTCAATGATACACTGCATATTACGTTATATGAGAAGGTATTTTCATTGATACACTACAAATTACGATATATTATAAGGTATTTTCATTGATACACTACAAATTACGATATATTATAAGGTATTTTCAATGATACACTGCATATTACGTTATATTATAAGGTATTTTCAATGATACACTGCATATTACGTTATATTATAAGGTATTTTCAATGATGCACTGCATATTACGTTATACTATAAGGTATTTTCAATGATACACTGCATATTAAGTTATATTATAAGGTATTTTCAATGATAAACTACTATATATTATAAGGTATTTTCAATGATACAGTGCATATTACGTTATATTATAAGGTATTTTCAATGATACACTACAAATTACGATATATTATAAGGTATTTTCAATGATACACTGCATATTACGTTATATTATAAGGTATTTTCAAAGATACACTACAAATAACGATATATTATAAGGTATTTTCAATGATACACTGCATATTACGTTATACTATAAGGTATTTTCAATGATAAACTACTATATATTATAAGGTATTTTCAATGATACACTACAAATTACGTTATATCATAAGGTATATTCAATGATACACTGCATATTAAGTTATATGGGAACGTATTTTCAATGATACACTGCATATTACGTTATATTATAAGGTATTTTCAATGATACACTGCATATTACGTTATATTATAAGGTATTTTCAATGATACACTACAAGTTACGATATATTATAAGGTATTTTCAATGATACACTGCATATTACGTTATATTATAAGGTATTTTCATTGATAGACTAGAATTACCATATATTCTAAGGTATTTTCAATGATACACTGCATATTACGTTATATCATAAGGTATTTTCAATGATACACTGCATATTACGTTATATTATAAGGTATTTTCAATGATACACTGCATATTACGTTATATTATAAGGTATTTTCAATGATACACTACAAATAACGATATATTATAAGGTATTTTCAATGATACACTGCATATTACGTTATATGAGAAGGTATTTTCATTGATACACTACAAATTACGATATATTATAAGGTATTTTCATTGATACACTACAAATGACGATATATTATAAGGTATTTTCAATGATACACTGCATATTACGTTATATTATAAGGTATTTTCAATGATACACTGCATATTACGTTATATTATAAGGTATTTTCAATGATGCACTGCATATTACGTTATACTATAAGGTATTTTCAATGATACACTGCATATTAAGTTATATTATAAGGTATTTTCAATGATAAACTACTATATATTATAAGGTATTTTCAATGATACAGTGCATATTACGTTATATTATAAGGTATATTCAATGATACACTACAAATTACGATATATTATAAGGTATTTTCAATGATACACTGCATATTACGTTATATTATAAGGTATTTTCAAAGATACACTACAAATAACGATATATCATAAGGTATATTCAATGATACACTGCATATTAAGTTATATGGGAAGGTATTTTCAATGATACACTGCATATTACGTTATATTATAAGGTATTTTCAATGATACACTGCATATTACGTTATATTATAAGGTATTTTCAATGATAAACTACTATATATTATAAGGTATTTTCAATGATACACTACAAATTACGTTATATCATAAGGTATATTCAATGATACACTGCATATTAAGTTATATGGGCAGGTATTTTCAATGATACACTGCATATTACGTTATATTATAAGGTATTTTCAATGATACACTGCATATTACGTTATATTATAAGGTATTTTCAATGATACACTGCATATTACGTTATATTATAAGGTATTTTCAATGATACACTGCATATTAAGTTATATTATAAGATATTTTCAATGATAAACTACTATATATTATAAGGTATTTTCAATGATACACTACAAATTACGTTATATCATAAGGTATATTCAATGATACACTGCATATTAAGTTATATGGGAAGGTATTTTCAATGATACACTGCATATTACGTTATATTATAAGGTATTTTCAATGATACACTGCATATTACGTTATATTATAAGGTATTTTCAATGATACACTACATATTACGTTATATTATAAGGTATTTTCAATGATACACTACAAATAACGATATATTATAAGGTATTTTCAATGATACACTGCATATTACGTTATATTATAAGGTATTTTCAATGATACACTGCATATTACGTTATATCATAAGGTATTTTCAATGATACACTGCATATTAAGTTATATTATAAGGTATTTTCAATGATAAACTACTATATATTATAAGGTATTTTCAATGATACACTGCATATTACGTTATATTATAAGGTATTTTCAAAGATACACTACAAGAAAACGATATATTATAAGGTATTTTCAATGATACACTGCATATTACGTTATATGAGAAGGTATTTTCATTGATTCACTACAAATTACGATATATTATAAGGTATTTTCAATGATACACTGCATATTACGTTATATTATAAGGTATTTTCAATGATACACTGCATATTACGTTATATTATAAGGTATTTTCAATGATGCACTGCATATTACGTTATATTATAAGGTATTTTCAAAGATACACTACAAATAACGATATATTATAAGGTATTTTCAATGATACACTGCATATTACGTTATACTATAAGGTATTTTCAATGATAAACTACTATATATTATAAGGTATTTTCAATGATACACTGCATATTACGTTATATGAGAAGGTATTTTCATTGATACACTACAAATTACGATATATTATAAGGTATTTTCAATGATACACTGCATATTACGTTATACTATAAGGTATTTTCAATGATAAACTACTATATATTATAAGGTATTTTCAATGATACACTGCATATTACGTTATATTATAAGGTATTTTCAATGATACACTGCATATTACGTTATATTATAAGGTATTTTGAATGATACACTACAAATTACGATATATTATAAGGTATTTTCAATGATACACTGCATATTACGTTATATTATAAGGTATTTTCAAAGATACACTACAAATAACGATATATTATAAGGTATTTTCAATGATACACTGCATATTACGTTATACTATAAGGTATTTTCAATGATAAACTACTATATATTATAAGGTATTTTCAATGATACACTACAAATTACGTTATATCATAAGGTATATTCAATGATACACTGCATATTAAGTTATATGGGAAGGTATTTTCAATGATACACTGCATATTACGTTATATTATAAGGTATTTTCAATGATACACTGCATATTACGGTATATCATAAGGTATTTTCAATGATACACTGCATATTAAGTTATATTATAAGGTATTTTCAATGATAAACTACTATATATTATAAGGTATTTTCAATGATACACTGCATATTACGTTATATTATAAGGTATTTTCAAAGATACACTACAAGAAAACGATATATTATAAGGTATTTTCAATGATACACTGCATATTACGTTATTTGAGAAGATATTTTCATTGATTCACTACAAATTACGATATATTATAAGGTATTTTCAATGATACACTGCATATTACGTTATACTATAAGGTATTTTCAATGATAAACTACTATATATTATAAGGTATTTTCAATGATACACTACAAATTACGTTATATCATAAGGTATATTCAATGATACACTGCATATTAAGTTACATGGGAAGGTATTTTCAATGATACACTGCATATTACGTTATATTATAAGGTATTTTCAATGATACACTGCATATTACGTTATATTATAAGGTATTTTCAAAGATACACTACAAATAACGATATATTATAAGGTATTTTCAATGACACACTGCATATTACGTTATACTATAAGGTATTTTCAATGATAAACTACTATATATTATAAGGTATTTTCAATGATACACTACAAATTACGTTATATCATAAGGTATATTCAATGATACACTGCATATTAAGTTATATGGGAAGGTATTTTCAATGATACACTGCATATTACGTTATATTATAAGGTATTTTCAATGATACACTGCATATTACGTTATATTATAAGGTATTTTCATTGATAGACTAGAATTACCATATATTCTAAGGTATTTTGAATGATACACTGCATATTACGTTATATCATAAGGTATTTTCAATGATACACTGCATATTAAGTTATATTAAAAGGTATTTTCAATGATAAACTGCAATATATTATAAGGTATTTTCAATGATACACTGCATATTACGTTATATTACTAGGTATTTTCAATGATACACTGCATATTACGTTATACTATAAGGTATTTTCAATGATAAACTACTATATATTATAAGGTATTTTCAATGATACACTACAAATTACGTTATATCATAAGGTATATTCAATGATACACTGCATATTAAGTTATATGGGCAGGTATTTTCAATGATACACTGCATATTACGTTATATTATAAGGTATTTTCAATGATACACTGCATATTACGTTATATTATAAGGTATTTTCAATGATACACTGCATATTACGTTATATTATAAGGTATTTTCAATGATACACTGCATATTAAGTTATATTATAAGATATTTTCAATGATAAACTACTATATATTATAAGGTATTTTCAATGATACACTACAAATAACGATATATCATAAGGTATTTTCAATGATACACTGCATATTACGTTATATTATAAGGTATTTTCAAAGATACACTACAAGAAAACGATATATTATAAGGTATTTTCAATGATACACTGCATATTACGTTATATGAGAAGGTATTTTCATTGATTCACTACAAATTACGATATATTATAAGGTATTTTCAATGATACACTGCATATTACGTTATATTATAAGGTATTTTCAATGATACACTGCATATTACGTTATATTATAAGGTATTTTCAATGATGCACTGCATAATACGTTATATTATAAGGTATTTTCAAAGATACACTACAAATAACGATATATTATAAGGTATTTTCAATGATACACTGCATATTACGTTATACTATAAGGTATTTTCAATGATAAACTACTATATATTATAAGGTATTTTCAATGATACACTGCATATTACGTTATATGAGAAGGTATTTTCATTGATACACTACAAATTACGATATATTATAAGGTATTTTCAATGATACACTGCATATTACGTTATATTATAAGGTATTTTCAAAGATACACTACAAATAACGATATATTATAAGGTATTTTCAATGATACACTGCATATTACGTTATATGAGAAGGTATTTTCATTGATACACTACAAATTACGATATATTATAAGGTATTTTCAATGATACACTGCATATTACGTTATATTATAAGGTATTTTCAAAGATACACTACAAATAACGATATATTATAAGGTATTTTCAATGATACACTGCATATTACGTTATACTATAAGGTATTTTCAATGATAAACTACTATATATTATAAGGTATTTTCAATGATACACTACAAATTACGTTATATCATAAGGTATATTCAATGATACACTGCATATTAAGTTACATGGGAAGGTATTTTCAATGATACACTGCATATTACGTTATATTATAAGGTATTTTCAATGATACACTGCATATTACGTTATATTATAAGGTATTTTCAATGATACACTGCATATTACGTTATATTATAAGGTATTTTGAATGATACACTACAAATTACGATATATTATAAGGTATTTTCAATGATACACTGCATATTACGTTATATTATAAGGTATTTTCAATGATACACTACAAATAACGATATATTATAAGGTATTTTCAATGATACACTGCATATTACGTTATACTATAAGGTATTTTCAATGATAAACTACTATATATTATAAGGTATTTTCAATGATACACTACAAATTACGTTATATCATAAGGTATATTCAATGATACACTGCATATTAAGTTATATGGGAAGGTATTTTCAATGATACACTGCATATTACGTTATATTATAAGGTATTTTCAATGATACACTGCATATTACGGTATATCATAAGGTATTTTCAATGATACACTGCATATTAAGTTATATTATAAGGTATTTTCAATGATAAACTACTATATATTATAAGGTATTTTCAATGATACACTGCATATTACGTTATATTATAAGGTATTTTCAAAGATACACTACAAGAAAACGATATATTATAAGGTATTTTCAATGATACACTGCATATTACGTTATTTGAGAAGATATTTTCATTGATTCACTACAAATTACGATATATTATAAGGTATTTTCAATGATACACTGCATATTACGTTATATGGGAAGGTATTTTCAATGATACACTGCATATTACGTTATATTATAAGGTATTTTCAATGATACACTGCATATTACGTTATATTATAAGGTATTTTCAATGATACACTGCATATTACGTTATATTATAAGGTAATTTCAATGATACACTACAAATAACGATATATTATAAGGTATTTTCAATGATACACTGCATATTACGTTATACTATAAGGTATTTTCAATGATACACTGCATATTAAGTTATATTATAAGGTATTTTCAATGATAAACTACTATATATTATAAGGTATTTTCAATGATACAGTGCATATTACGTTATATTATAAGGTATTTTCAAAGATACACTACAAATAACGATAAATTATAAGGTATTTTCAATGATACACTGCATATTACGTTATATGAGAAGGTATTTTCAATGATACACTGCATATTACGTTATATTATAAGGTATTTTCAATGATACACTACAAATAACGATATATTATAAGGTATTTTCAATGATACACTGCATATTACGTTATATGAGAAGGTATTTTCATTGATACACTACAAATAACGATATATTATAAGGTATTTTCAATGACACACTGCATATTACGTTATACTATAAGGTATTTTCAATGATAAACTACTATATATTATAAGGTATTTTCAATGATACACTACAAATTACGTTATATCATAAGGTATATTCAATGATACACTGCATATTAAGTTATATGGGAAGGTATTTTCAATGATACACTGCATATTACGTTATATTATAAGGTATTTTCAATGATACACTGCATATTACGTTATATTATAAGGTATTTTCAATGATACACTACAAGTACCTTATATTATAATGTATTTTCAATGATACACTGCATATTACGTTATATTATAAGGTATTTTCATTGATAGACTAGAATTACCATATATTCTAAGGTATTTTCAATGATACACTGCATATTACGTTATATCATAAGGTATTTTCAATGATACACTGCATATTAAGTTATATTAAAAGGTATTTTCAATGATACACTGCATATTACGTTATATTATAAGGTATTTTCAATGATGCACTGCATATTACGTTCTACTATAAGGTATTTTCAATGATACACTGCATATTAAGTTATATTATAAGGTATTTTCAATGATAAACTACTATATATTATAAGGTATTTTCAATGATACAGTGCATATTACGTTATATTATAAGGTATATTCAATGATACACTACAAATTACGATATATTATAAGGTATTTTCAATGATACACTGCATATTACGTTATATTATAAGGTATTTTCAAAGATACACTACAAATAACGATATATTATAAGGTATTTTCAATGATACACTGCATATTACGTTATACTATAAGGTATTTTCAATGATAAACTACTATATATTATAAGGTATTTTCAATGATACACTACAAATTACGTTATATCATAAGGTATATTCAATGATACACTGCATATTAAGTTATATGGGAAGGTATTTTCAATGATACACTGCATATTACGTTATATTATAAGGTATTTTCAATGATACACTGCATATTACGTTATATTATAAGGTATTTTCAATGATACACTACAAGTTACGATATATTATGAGGTATTTTCAATGATACACTGCATATTACGTTATATTATAAGGTATTTTCATTGATAGACTAGAATTACCATATATTCTAAGGTATTTTCAATGATACACTGCATATTACGTTATATCATAAGGTATTTTCAATGATACACTGCATATTAAGTTATATTAAAAGGTATTTTCAATGATACACTGCATATTACGTTATACTATAAGGTATTTTCAATGATAAACTACTATATATTATAAGGTATTTTCAATGATACACTACAAATTACGTTATATCATAAGGTATATTCAATGATACACTGCATATTAAGTTATATGGGAAGGTATTTTCAATGATACACTGCATATTACGTTATATTATAAGGTATTTTCAATGATACACTGCATATTACGTTATATTATAAGGTATTTTCAATGATACACTGCATATTACGTTATATTATAAGGTATTTTCAATGATACACTACAAATAACGATATATTATAAGGTATTTTCAATGATACACTGCATATTACGTTATATGAGAAGGTATTTTCATTGATACACTACAAATAACGATATATTATAAGGTATTTTCAATGACACACTGCATATTACGTTATACTATAAGGTATTTTCAATGATAAACTACTATATATTATAAGGTATTTTCAATGATACACTACAAATTACGTTATATCATAAGGTATATTCAATGATACACTGCATATTAAGTTATATGGGAAGGTATTTTCAATGATACACTGCATATTACGTTATATTATAAGGTATTTTCAATGATACACTGCATATTACGTTATATTATAAGGTATTTTCAATGATACACTACAAGTTACGATATATTATAATGTATTTTCAATGATACACTGCATATTACGTTATATTATAAGGTATTTTCATTGATAGACTAGAATTACCATATATTCTAAGGTATTTTCAATGATACACTGCATATTACGTTATATCATAAGGTATTTTCAATGATACACTGCATATTAAGTTATATTAAAAGGTATTTTCAATGATACACTGCATATTACGTTATACTATAAGGTATTTTCAATGATAAACTACTATATATTATAAGGTATTTTCAATGATACACTACAAATTACGTTATATCATAAGGTATATTCAATGATACACTGCATATTACGTTATATTATAAGGTATTTTCAATGATACACTGCATATTACGTTATATTATAAGGTATTTTCAATGATACACTGCATATTACGTTATATTATAAGGTAATTTCAATGATACACTACAAATAACGATATATTATAAGGTATTTTCAATGATACACTGCATATTACGTTATATGAGAAGGTATTTTCATTGATACACTACAAATTACGATATATTATAAGGTATTTTCAATGATACACTGCATATTACGTTATATTATAAGGTATTTTCAATGATACACTGCATATTACGTTATATTATAAGGTATTTTCAAAGATACACTACAAATAACGATATATTATAAGGTATTTTCAATGATACACTGCATATTACGTTATACTATAAGGTATTTTCAATGATAAACTACTATATATTATAAGGTATTTTCAATGATACACTACAAATTACGTTATATCATAAGGTATATTCAATGATACACTGCATATTAAGTTACATGGGAAGGTATTTTCAATGATACACTGCATATTACGTTATATTATAAGGTATTTTCAATGATACACTGCATATTACGTTATATTATAAGGTATTTTCAATGATACACTGCATATTACGTTATATTATAAGGTATTTTCAATGATACACTACAAATTACGATATATTATAAGGTATTTTCAATGATACACTGCATATTACGTTATATTATAAGGTATTTTCAATGATACACTGCATATTACGTTATATTATAAGGTATTTTCAATGATACACTACAAGTTACGATATATTATAATGTATTTTCAATGATACACTGCATATTACGTTATATTATAAGGTATTTTCATTGATAGACTAGAATTACCATATATTCTAAGGTATTTTCAATGATACACTGCATATTACGTTATATCATAAGGTATTTTCAATGATACACTGCATATTAAGTTATATTAAAAGGTATTTTCAATGATACACTGCATATTACGTTATACTATAAGGTATTTTCAATGATAAACTACTATATATTATAAGGTATTTTCAATGATACACTACAAATTACGTTATATCATAAGGTATATTCAATGATACACTGCATATTACGTTATATTATAAGGTATTTTCAATGATACACTGCATATTACGTTATATTATAAGGTATTTTCAATGATACACTGCATATTACGTTATATTATAAGGTAATTTCAATGATACACTACAAATAACGATATATTATAAGGTATTTTCAATGATACACTGCATATTACGTTATATGAGAAGGTATTTTCATTGATACACTACAAATTACGATATATTATAAGGTATTTTCAATGATACACTGCATATTACGTTATATCATAAGGTATTTTCAATGATACACTGCATATTAAGTTATATTAAAAGGTATTTTCAATGATACACTGCATATTACGTTATACTATAAGGTATTTTCAATGATAAACTACTATATATTATAAGGTATTTTCAATGATACACTACAAATTACGTTATATCATAAGGTATATTCAATGATACACTGCATATTACGTTATATTATAAGGTATTTTCAATGATACACTGCATATTACGTTATATTATAAGGTATTTTCAATGATACACTGCATATTACGTTATATTATAAGGTATTTTCAATGATACACTACAAATAACGATATATTATAAGGTATTTTCAATGATACACTGCATATTACGTTATATGAGAAGGTATTTTCATTGATACACTACAAATTACGATATATTATAAGGTATTTTCAATGATACACTGCATATTAAGTTATATTATAAGGTATTTTCAATGATACACTGCATATTTGGTTATATTATAAGGTATTTTCAAAGATACACTACAAATAACGATATATTATAAGGTATTTTCAATGATACACTGCATATTACGTTATACTATAAGGTATTTTCAATGATAAACTACTATATATTATAAGGTATTTTCAATGATACACTACAAATTACGTTATATCATAAGGTATATTCAATGATACACTGCATATTAAGTTACATGGGAAGGTATTTTCAATGATACACTGCATATTACGTTATATTATAAGGTATTTTCAATGATACACTGCATATTACGTTATATTATAAGGTATTTTCAATGATACACTGCATATTACGTTATATTATAAGGTATTTTCAATGATACACTACAAATTACGATATATTATAAGGTATTTTCAATGATACACTGCATATTACGTTATATTATAAGGTATTTTCAAAGATACACTACAAATAACGATATATTATAAGGTATTTTCAATGACACACTGCATATTACGTTATACTATAAGGTATTTTCAATGATAAACTACTATATATTATAAGGTATTTTCAATGATACACTACAAATTACGTTATATCATAAGGTATATTCAATGATACACTGCATATTAAGTTATATGGGAAGGTATTTTCAATGATACACTGCATATTACGTTATATTATAAGGTATTTTCAATGATACACTGCATATTACGTTATATTATAAGGTATTTTCAATGATACACTACAAGTTACGATATATTATAATGTATTTTCAATGATACACTGCATATTACGTTATATTATAAGGTATTTTCATTGATAGACTAGAATTACCATATATTCTAAGGTATTTTGAATGATACACTGCATATTACGTTATATCATAAGGTATTTTCAATGATACACTGCATATTAAGTTATATTAAAAGGTATTTTCAATGATAAACTGCAATATATTATAAGGTATTTTCAATGATACACTGCATATTACGTTATATTACTAGGTATTTTCAATGATACACTGCATATTACGTTATACTATAAGGTATTTTCAATGATAAACTACTATATATTATAAGGTATTTTCAATGATACACTACAAATTACGTTATATCATAAGGTATATTCAATGATACACTGCATATTAAGTTATATGGGCAGGTATTTTCAATGATACACTGCATATTACGTTATATTATAAGGTATTTTCAATGATACACTGCATATTACGTTATATTATAAGGTATTTTCAATGATACACTGCATATTACGTTATATTATAAGGTATTTTCAATGATACACTGCATATTAAGTTATATTATAAGATATTTTCAATGATAAACTACTATATATTATAAGGTATTTTCAATGATACACTACAAATTACGTTATATCATAAGGTATATTCAATGATACACTGCATATTAAGTTATATGGGAAGGTATTTTCAATGATACACTGCATATTACGTTATATTATAAGGTATTTTCAATGATACACTGCATATTACGTTATATTATAAGGTATTTTCAATGATACACTACATATTACGTTATATTATAAGGTATTTTCATTGATACACTACAAATTACGATATATTATAAGGTATTTTCAATGATACACTGCATATTACGTTATATTATAAGGTATTTTCAATGATACACTGCATATTACGGTATATCATAAGGTATTTTCAATGATACACTGCATATTAAGTTATATTATAAGGTATTTTCAATGATAAACTACTATATATTATAAGGTATTTTCAATGATACACTGCATATTACGTTATATTATAAGGTATTTTCAAAGATACACTACAAGAAAACGATATATTATAAGGTATTTTCAATGATACACTGCATATTACGTTATATGAGAAGGTATTTTCATTGATTCACTACAAATTACGATATATTATAAGGTATTTTCAATGATACACTGCATATTACGTTATATTATAAGGTATTTTCAATGATACACTGCATATTACGTTATATTATAAGGTATTTTCAATGATGCACTGCATATTACGTTATATTATAAGGTATTTTCAAAGATACACTACAAATAACGATATATTATAAGGTATTTTCAATGATACACTGCATATTACGTTATACTATAAGGTATTTTCAATGATAAACTACTATATATTATAAGGTATTTTCAATGATACACTGCATATTACGTTATATGAGAAGGTATTATCATTGATACACTACAAATTACGATATATTATAAGGTATTTTCAATGATACACTGCATATTACGTTATATTATAAGGTATTTTCAAAAATACACTACAAATAACGATATATTATAAGGTATTTTCAATGATACACTGCATATTACGTTATATGAGAAGGTATTTTCATTGATACACTACAAATTACGATATATTATAAGGTATTTTCAATGATACACTGCATATTACGTTATATTATAAGGTATTTTCAAAGATACACTACAAATAACGATATATTATAAGGTATTTTCAATGATACACTGCATATTACGTTATACTATAAGGTATTTTCAATGATAAACTACTATATATTATAAGGTATTTTCAATGATACACTACAAATTACGTTATATCATAAGGTATATTCAATGATACACTGCATATTAAGTTATATGGGAAGGTATTTTCAATGATACACTGCATATTACGTTATATTATAAGGTATTTTCAATGATACACTGCATATTACGTTATATTATAAGGTATTTTCAATGATACACTGCATATTACGTTATATTATAAGGTATTTTGAATGATACACTACAAATTACGATATATTATAAGGTATTTTCAATGATACACTGCATATTACGTTATATTATAAGGTATTTTCAAAGATACACTACAAATAACGATATATTATAAGGTATTTTCAATGATACACTGCATATTACGTTATACTATAAGGTATTTTCAATGATAAACTACTATATATTATAAGGTATTTTCAATGATACACTACAAATTACGTTATATCATAAGGTATATTCAATGATACACTGCATATTAAGTTATATGGGAAGGTATTTTCAATGATACACTGCATATTACGTTATATTATAAGGTATTTTCAATGATACACTGCATATTACGGTATATCATAAGGTATTTTCAATGATACACTGCATATTAAGTTATATTATAAGGTATTTTCAATGATAAACTACTATATATTATAAGGTATTTTCAATGATACACTGCATATTACGTTATATTATAAGGTATTTTCAAAGATACACTACAAGAAAACGATATATTATAAGGTATTTTCAATGATACACTGCATATTACGTTATTTGAGAAGATATTTTCATTGATTCACTACAAATTACGATATATTATAAGGTATTTTCAATGATACACTGCATATTACGTTATATGGGAAGGTATTTTCAATGATACACTGCATATTACGTTATATTATAAGGTATTTTCAATGATACACTGCATATTACGTTATATTATAAGGTATTTTCAATGATACACTGCATATTACGTTATATTATAAGGTAATTTCAATGATACACTACAAATAACGATATATTATAAGGTATTTTCAATGATACACTGCATATTACGTTATACTATAAGGTATTTTCAATGATACACTGCATATTAAGTTATATTATAAGGTATTTTCAATGATAAACTACTATATATTATAAGGTATTTTCAATGATACAGTGCATATTACGTTATATTATAAGGTATTTTCAAAGATACACTACAAATAACGATAAATTATAAGGTATTTTCAATGATACACTGCATATTACGTTATATGAGAAGGTATTTTCAATGATACACTGCATATTACGTTATATTATAAGGTATTTTCAATGATACACTACAAATAACGATATATTATAAGGTATTTTCAATGATACACTGCATATTACGTTATATGAGAAGGTATTTTCATTGATACACTACAAATAACGATATATTATAAGGTATTTTCAATGACACACTGCATATTACGTTATACTATAAGGTATTTTCAATGATAAACTACTATATATTATAAGGTATTTTCAATGATACACTACAAATTACGTTATATCATAAGGTATATTCAATGATACACTGCATATTAAGTTATATGGGAAGGTATTTTCAATGATACACTGCATATTACGTTATATCATAAGGTATATTCAATGATACACTGCATATTACGTTATATTATAAGGTATTTTCAATGATACACTACAAGTTACGATATATTATAATGTATTTTCAATGATACACTGCATATTACGTTATATTATAAGGTATTTTCATTGATAGACTAGAATTACCATATATTCTAAGGTATTTTCAATGATACACTGCATATTACGTTATATCATAAGGTATTTTCAATGATACACTGCATATTAAGTTATATTAAAAGGTATTTTCAATGATACACTGCATATTACGTTATATTATAAGGTATTTTCAATGATGCACTGCATATTACGTTCTACTATAAGGTATTTTCAATGATACACTGCATATTAAGTTATATTATAAGGTATTTTCAATGATAAACTACTATATATTATAAGGTATTTTCAATGATACACTGCATATTACGTTATATTATAAGGTATTTTCAAAGATACACTACAAGAAAACGATATATTATAAGGTATTTTCAATGATACACTGCATATTACGTTATTTGAGAAGATATTTTCATTGATTCACTACAAATTACGATATATTATAAGGTATTTTCAATGATACACTGCATATTACGTTATATGGGAAGGTATTTTCAATGATACACTGCATATTACGTTATATTATAAGGTATTTTCAATGATACACTGCATATTACGTTATATTATAAGGTATTTTCAATGATACACTGCATATTACGTTATATTATAAGGTAATTTCAATGATACACTACAAATAACGATATATTATAAGGTATTTTCAATGATACACTGCATATTACGTTATACTATAAGGTATTTTCAATGATACACTGCATATTAAGTTATATTATAAGGTATTTTCAATGATAAACTACTATATATTATAAGGTATTTTCAATGATACAGTGCATATTACGTTATATTATAAGGTATTTTCAAAGATACACTACAAATAACGATAAATTATAAGGTATTTTCAATGATACACTGCATATTACGTTATATGAGAAGGTATTTTCAATGATACACTGCATATTACGTTATATTATAAGGTATTTTCAATGATACACTACAAATAACGATATATTATAAGGTATTTTCAATGATACACTGCATATTACGTTATATGAGAAGGTATTTTCATTGATACACTACAAATAACGATATATTATAAGGTATTTTCAATGACACACTGCATATTACGTTATACTATAAGGTATTTTCAATGATAAACTACTATATATTATAAGGTATTTTCAATGATACACTACAAATTACGTTATATCATAAGGTATATTCAATGATACACTGCATATTAAGTTATATGGGAAGGTATTTTCAATGATACACTGCATATTACGTTATATTATAAGGTATTTTCAATGATACACTGCATATTACGTTATATTATAAGGTATTTTCAATGATACACTACAAGTTACGATATATTATAATGTATTTTCAATGATACACTGCATATTACGTTATATTATAAGGTATTTTCATTGATAGACTAGAATTACCATATATTCTAAGGTATTTTCAATGATACACTGCATATTACGTTATATCATAAGGTATTTTCAATGATACACTGCATATTAAGTTATATCATAAGGTATATTCAATGATACACTGCATATTACGTTATATTATAAGGTATTTTCAATGATACACTGCATATTACGTTATATTATAAGGTATTTTCAATGATACACTGCATATTACGTTATATTATAAGGTAATTTCAATGATACACTACAAATAACGATATATTATAAGGTATTTTCAATGATACACTGCATATTACGTTATATGAGAAGGTATTTTCATTGATACACTACAAATTACGATATATTATAAGGTATTTTCAATGATACACTGCATATTACGTTATATTATAAGGTATTTTCAATGATACACTGCATATTACGTTATATTATAAGGTATTTTCAAAGATACACTACAAATAACGATATATTATAAGGTATTTTCAATGATACACTGCATATTACGTTATACTATAAGGTATTTTCAATGATAAACTACTATATATTATAAGGTATTTTCAATGATACACTACAAATTACGTTATATCATAAGGTATATTCAATGATACACTGCATATTAAGTTACATGGGAAGGTATTTTCAATGATACACTGCATATTACGTTATATTATAAGGTATTTTCAATGATACACTGCATATTACGTTATATTATAAGGTATTTTCAATGATACACTGCATATTACGTTATATTATAAGGTATTTTCAATGATACACTACAAATTACGATATATTATAAGGTATTTTCAATGATACACTGCATATTACGTTATATTATAAGGTATTTTCAAAGATACACTACAAATAACGATATATTATAAGGTATTTTCAATGACACACTGCATATTACGTTATACTATAAGGTATTTTCAATGATAAACTACTATATATTATAAGGTATTTTCAATGATACACTACAAATTACGTTATATCATAAGGTATATTCAATGATACACTGCATATTAAGTTATATGGGAAGGTATTTTCAATGATACACTGCATATTACGTTATATTATAATGTATTTTCAATGATACACTGCATATTACGTTATATTATAAGGTATTTTCATTGATAGACTAGAGTTACCATATATTCTAAGGTATTTTGAATGATACACTGCATATTACGTTATATCATAAGGTATTTTCAATGATACACTGCATATTAAGTTATATTAAAAGGTATTTTCAATGATAAACTGCAATATATTATAAGGTATTTTCAATGATACACTGCATATTACGTTATATTACTAGGTATTTTCAATGATACACTGCATATTACGTTATACTATAAGGTATTTTCAATGATAAACTACTATATATTATAAGGTATTTTCAATGATACACTACAAATTACGTTATATCATAAGGTATATTCAATGATACACTGCATATTAAGTTATATGGGCAGGTATTTTCAATGATACACTGCATATTACGTTATATTATAAGGTATTTTCAATGATACACTGCATATTACGTTATATTATAAGGTATTTTCAATGATACACTGCATATTACGTTATATTATAAGGTATTTTCAATGATACACTGCATATTAAGTTATATTATAAGATATTTTCAATGATAAACTACTATATATTATAAGGTATTTTCAATGATACACTACAAATTACGTTATATCATAAGGTATTTTCAATGATACACTGCATATTAAGTTATATGGGAAGGTATTTTCAATGATACACTGCATATTACGTTATATTATAAGGTATTTTCAATGATACACTGCATATTACGTTATATTATAAGGTATTTTCAATGATACACTACATATTACGTTATATTATAAGGTATTTTCAATGATACACTACAAATAACGATATATTATAAGGTATTTTCAATGATACACTGCATATTACGTTATATTATAAGGTATTTTCAATGATACACTGCATATTACGGTATATCATAAGGTATTTTCAATGATACACTGCATATTAAGTTATATTATAAGGTATTTTCAATGATAAACTACTATATATTATAAGGTATTTTCAATGATACACTGCATATTACGTTATATTATAAGGTATTTTCAAAGATACACTACAAGAAAACGATATATTATAAGGTATTTTCAATGATACACTGCATATTACGTTATATGAGAAGGTATTTTCATTGATTCACTACAAATTACGATATATTATAAGGTATTTTCAATGATACACTGCATATTACGTTATATTATAAGGTATTTTCAATGATACACTGCATATTACGTTATATTATAAGGTATTTTCAATGATGCACTGCATATTACGTTATATTATAAGGTATTTTCAAAGATACACTACAAATAACGATATATTATAAGGTATTTTCAATGATACACTGCATATTACGTTATACTATAAGGTATTTTCAATGATAAACTACTATATATTATAAGGTATTTTCAATGATACACTGCATATTACGTTATATGAGAAGGTATTTTCATTGATACACTACAAATTACGATATATTATAAGGTATTTTCAATGATACACTGCATATTACGTTATATTATAAGGTATTTTCAAAGATACACTACAAATAACGATATATTATAAGGTATTTTCAATGATACACTGCATATTACGTTATATGAGAAGGTATTTTCATTGATACACTACAAATTACGATATATTATAAGGTATTTTCAATGATACACTGCATATTACGTTATATTATAAGGTATTTTCAAAGATACACTACAAATAACGATATATTATAAGGTATTTTCAATGATACACTGCATATTACGTTATACTATAAGGTATTTTCAATGATAAACTACTATATATTATAAGGTATTTTCAATGATACACTACAAATTACGTTATATCATAAGGTATATTCAATGATACACTGCATATTAAGTTACATGGGAAGGTATTTTCAATGATACACTGCATATTACGTTATATTATAAGGTATTTTCAATGATACACTGCATATTACGTTATATTATAAGGTATTTTCAATGATACACTGCATATTACGTTATACTATAAGGTATTTTCAATGATAAACTACTATATATTATAAGGTATTTTCAATGATACACTGCATATTACGTTATACTATAAGGTATTTTCAATGATAAACTACTATATATTATAAGGTATTTTCAATGATACACTACAAATTACGTTATATCATAAGGTATATTCAATGATACACTGCATATTAAGTTATATGGGAAGGTATTTTCAATGATACACTGCATATTACGTTATATTATAAGGTATTTTCAATGATACACTGCATATTACGGTATATCATAAGGTATTTTCAATGATACACTGCATATTAAGTTATATTATAAGGTATTTTCAATGATAAACTACTATATATTATAAGGTATTTTCAATGATACACTGCATATTACGTTATATTATAAGGTATTTTCAAAGATACACTACAAGAAAACGATATATTATAAGGTATTTTCAATGATACACTGCATATTACGTTATTTGAGAAGATATTTTCATTGATTCACTACAAATTACGATATATTATAAGGTATTTTCAATGATACACTGCATATTACGTTATATGGGAAGGTATTTTCAATGATACACTGCATATTACGTTATATTATAAGGTATTTTCAATGATACACTGCATATTACGTTATATTATAAGGTATTTTCAATGATACACTGCATATTACGTTATATTATAAGGTAATTTCAATGATACCACTACAAATAACGATATATTATAAGGTATTTTCAATGATACACTGCATATTACGTTATACTATAAGGTATTTTCAATGATACACTGCATATTAAGTTATATTATAAGGTATTTTCAATGATAAACTACTATATATTATAAGGTATTTTCAATGATACAGTGCATATTACGTTATATTATAAGGTATTTTCAAAGATACACTACAAATAACGATAAATTATAAGGTATTTTCAATGATACACTGCATATTACGTTATATGAGAAGGTATTTTCATTGATACACTACAAATTACGATATATTATAAGGTATTTTCAATGATACACTGCATATTACGTTATATTATAAGGTATTTTCAATGATACACTGCATATTACGGTATATCATAAGGTATTTTCAATGATACACTGCATATTACGTTATATGAGAAGGTATTTTCATTGATACACTACAAATTACGATATATTATAAGGTATTTTCAATGATACACTGCATATTACGTTATATTATAAGGTATTTTCAAAGATACACTACAAGAAAACGATATATTATAAGGTATTTTTCAATGATACACTGCATATTACGTTATTTGAGAAGGTATTTTCATTGATTCACTACAAATTACGATATATTATAAGGTATTTTCAATGATACACTGCATATTACGTTATATGGGAAGGTATTTTCAATGATACACTGCATATTACGTTATATTATAAGGTATTTTCAATGATACACTGCATATTACGTTATATTATAAGGTATTTTCAATGATACACACTGCATATTACGTTATATTATAAGGTAATTTCAATGATACACTACAAATAACGATATATTATAAGGTAATTTTCAATGATACACTGCATATTACGTTATATGAGAAGGTATTTTCATTGATACACTAACAAAATTACGATATATTATAAGGTATTTTCAATGATACACTGCATATTACGTTATATTATAAGGTATTTTCAATGATACACTGCATATTACGTTATATTATAAGGTATTTTCAATGATGCACTGCATATTACGTTATACTATAAGGTATTTTCAATGATAAACTACTATATATTATAAGGTATTTTCAATGATACACTACAAATTACGTTATATCATAAGGTATATTCAATGATACACTGCATATTAAGTTATATGGGAAGGTATTTTCAATGATACACTGCATATTACGTTATATTATAAGGTATTTTCAATGATACACTGCATATTACGTTATATTATAAGGTAT
>CAKAJI010000365.1:7500-20000 GCA_916610255.1 Lasioglossum lativentre
TAGGAAAAAAGTTTACTCTTACCGCGAACCGTCTAACCGACACGGCGCGGTACTTAGCAATTTTATCGTTCCAGCGATACCTAAGCGACTCGCCGGAAGTTAACTCGGTAAATACGCGTCCGAGAGAACTGGCGTCACGACACACGGTTTCGTATGCACAGTTTACCACGAATATAACGTTTAAAATCATCTAGGAACGATAGGAAAAAAGTTTACTCTTACCGCGAACCGTCTAACCGACACGGCGCGGTACTTAGCAATTTTATCGTTCCAGCGATACCTAAGCGACTCGCCGGAAGTTAACTCGGTAAATACGCGTCCGAGAGAACTGGCGTCACGACACACGGTTTCGTATGCACAGTTTACCACGAATATAACGTTTAAAATCATCTAGGAACGATAGGAAAAAAGTTTACTCTTACCGCGAACCGTCTAACCGACACGGCGCGGTACTTAGCAATTTTATCGTTCCAGCGATACCTAAGCGACTCGCCGGAAGTTAACTCGGTAAATACGCGTCCGAGAGAACTGGCGTCACGACACACGGTTTCGTATGCACAGTTTACCACGAATATAACGTTTAAAATCATCTAGGAACGATAGGAAAAAAGTTTACTCTTACCGCGAACCGTCTAACCGACACGGCGCGGTACTTAGCAATTTTATCGTTCCAGCGATACCTAAGCGACTCGCCGGAAGTTAACTCGGTAAATACGCGTCCGAGAGAACTGGCGTCACGACACACGGTTTCGTATGCACAGTTTACCACGAATATAACGTTTAAAATCATCTAGGAACGATAGGAAAAAAGTTTACTCTTACCGCGAACCGTCTAACCGACACGGCGCGGTACTTAGCAATTTTATCGTTCCAGCGATACCTAAGCGACTCGCCGGAAGTTAACTCGGTAAATACGCGTCCGAGAGAACTGGCGTCACGACACACGGTTTCGTATGCACAGTTTACCACGAATATAACGTTTAAAATCATCTAGGAACGATAGGAAAAAAGTTTACTCTTACCGCGAACCGTCTAACCGACACGGCGCGGTACTTAGCAATTTTATCGTTCCAGCGATACCTAAGCGACTCGCCGGAAGTTAACTCGGTAAATACGCGTCCGAGAGAACTGGCGTCACGACACACGGTTTCGTATGCACAGTTTACCACGAATATAACGTTTAAAATCATCTAGGAACGATAGGAAAAAAGTTTACTCTTACCGCGAACCGTCTAACCGACACGGCGCGGTACTTAGCAATTTTATCGTTCCAGCGATACCTAAGCGACTCGCCGGAAGTTAACTCGGTAAATACGCGTCCGAGAGAACTGGCGTCACGACACACGGTTTCGTATGCACAGTTTACCACGAATATAACGTTTAAAATCATCTAGGAACGATAGGAAAAAAGTTTACTCTTACCGCGAACCGTCTAACCGACACGGCGCGGTACTTAGCAATTTTATCGTTCCAGCGATACCTAAGCGACTCGCCGGAAGTTAACTCGGTAAATACGCGTCCGAGAGAACTGGCGTCACGACACACGGTTTCGTATGCACAGTTTACCACGAATATAACGTTTAAAATCATCTAGGAACGATAGGAAAAAAGTTTACTCTTACCGCGAACCGTCTAACCGACACGGCGCGGTACTTAGCAATTTTATCGTTCCAGCGATACCTAAGCGACTCGCCGGAAGTTAACTCGGTAAATACGCGTCCGAGAGAACTGGCGTCACGACACACGGTTTCGTATGCACAGTTTACCACGAATATAACGTTTAAAATCATCTAGGAACGATAGGAAAAAAGTTTACTCTTACCGCGAACCGTCTAACCGACACGGCGCGGTACTTAGCAATTTTATCGTTCCAGCGATACCTAAGCGACTCGCCGGAAGTTAACTCGGTAAATACGCGTCCGAGAGAACTGGCGTCACGACACACGGTTTCGTATGCACAGTTTACCACGAATATAACGTTTAAAATCATCTAGGAACGATAGGAAAAAAGTTTACTCTTACCGCGAACCGTCTAACCGACACGGCGCGGTACTTAGCAATTTTATCGTTCCAGCGATACCTAAGCGACTCGCCGGAAGTTAACTCGGTAAATACGCGTCCGAGAGAACTGGCGTCACGACACACGGTTTCGTATGCACAGTTTACCACGAATATAACGTTTAAAATCATCTAGGAACGATAGGAAAAAAGTTTACTCTTACCGCGAACCGTCTAACCGACACGGCGCGGTACTTAGCAATTTTATCGTTCCAGCGATACCTAAGCGACTCGCCGGAAGTTAACTCGGTAAATACGCGTCCGAGAGAACTGGCGTCACGACACACGGTTTCGTATGCACAGTTTACCACGAATATAACGTTTAAAATCATCTAGGAACGATAGGAAAAAAGTTTACTCTTACCGCGAACCGTCTAACCGACACGGCGCGGTACTTAGCAATTTTATCGTTCCAGCGATACCTAAGCGACTCGCCGGAAGTTAACTCGGTAAATACGCGTCCGAGAGAACTGGCGTCACGACACACGGTTTCGTATGCACAGTTTACCACGAATATAACGTTTAAAATCATCTAGGAACGATAGGAAAAAAGTTTACTCTTACCGCGAACCGTCTAACCGACACGGCGCGGTACTTAGCAATTTTATCGTTCCAGCGATACCTAAGCGACTCGCCGGAAGTTAACTCGGTAAATACGCGTCCGAGAGAACTGGCGTCACGACACACGGTTTCGTATGCACAGTTTACCACGAATATAACGTTTAAAATCATCTAGGAACGATAGGAAAAAAGTTTACTCTTACCGCGAACCGTCTAACCGACACGGCGCGGTACTTAGCAATTTTATCGTTCCAGCGATACCTAAGCGACTCGCCGGAAGTTAACTCGGTAAATACGCGTCCGAGAGAACTGGCGTCACGACACACGGTTTCGTATGCACAGTTTACCACGAATATAACGTTTAAAATCATCTAGGAACGATAGGAAAAAAGTTTACTCTTACCGCGAACCGTCTAACCGACACGGCGCGGTACTTAGCAATTTTATCGTTCCAGCGATACCTAAGCGACTCGCCGGAAGTTAACTCGGTAAATACGCGTCCGAGAGAACTGGCGTCACGACACACGGTTTCGTATGCACAGTTTACCACGAATATAACGTTTAAAATCATCTAGGAACGATAGGAAAAAAGTTTACTCTTACCGCGAACCGTCTAACCGACACGGCGCGGTACTTAGCAATTTTATCGTTCCAGCGATACCTAAGCGACTCGCCGGAAGTTAACTCGGTAAATACGCGTCCGAGAGAACTGGCGTCACGACACACGGTTTCGTATGCACAGTTTACCACGAATATAACGTTTAAAATCATCTAGGAACGATAGGAAAAAAGTTTACTCTTACCGCGAACCGTCTAACCGACACGGCGCGGTACTTAGCAATTTTATCGTTCCAGCGATACCTAAGCGACTCGCCGGAAGTTAACTCGGTAAATACGCGTCCGAGAGAACTGGCGTCACGACACACGGTTTCGTATGCACAGTTTACCACGAATATAACGTTTAAAATCATCTAGGAACGATAGGAAAAAAGTTTACTCTTACCGCGAACCGTCTAACCGACACGGCGCGGTACTTAGCAATTTTATCGTTCCAGCGATACCTAAGCGACTCGCCGGAAGTTAACTCGGTAAATACGCGTCCGAGAGAACTGGCGTCACGACACACGGTTTCGTATGCACAGTTTACCACGAATATAACGTTTAAAATCATCTAGGAACGATAGGAAAAAAGTTTACTCTTACCGCGAACCGTCTAACCGACACGGCGCGGTACTTAGCAATTTTATCGTTCCAGCGATACCTAAGCGACTCGCCGGAAGTTAACTCGGTAAATACGCGTCCGAGAGAACTGGCGTCACGACACACGGTTTCGTATGCACAGTTTACCACGAATATAACGTTTAAAATCATCTAGGAACGATAGGAAAAAAGTTTACTCTTACCGCGAACCGTCTAACCGACACGGCGCGGTACTTAGCAATTTTATCGTTCCAGCGATACCTAAGCGACTCGCCGGAAGTTAACTCGGTAAATACGCGTCCGAGAGAACTGGCGTCACGACACACGGTTTCGTATGCACAGTTTACCACGAATATAACGTTTAAAATCATCTAGGAACGATAGGAAAAAAGTTTACTCTTACCGCGAACCGTCTAACCGACACGGCGCGGTACTTAGCAATTTTATCGTTCCAGCGATACCTAAGCGACTCGCCGGAAGTTAACTCGGTAAATACGCGTCCGAGAGAACTGGCGTCACGACACACGGTTTCGTATGCACAGTTTACCACGAATATAACGTTTAAAATCATCTAGGAACGATAGGAAAAAAGTTTACTCTTACCGCGAACCGTCTAACCGACACGGCGCGGTACTTAGCAATTTTATCGTTCCAGCGATACCTAAGCGACTCGCCGGAAGTTAACTCGGTAAATACGCGTCCGAGAGAACTGGCGTCACGACACACGGTTTCGTATGCACAGTTTACCACGAATATAACGTTTAAAATCATCTAGGAACGATAGGAAAAAAGTTTACTCTTACCGCGAACCGTCTAACCGACACGGCGCGGTACTTAGCAATGACTCGCCGGAAGTTAACTCGCTTATAACTCGGTAAATACGCGTCCGAGAGAACTGGCGTCACGACACACGGTTTCGTATGCACAGTTTACCACGAATATAACGTTTAAAATCATCTAGGAACGATAGGAAAAAAGTTTACTCTTACCGCGAACCGTCTAACCGACACGGCGCGGTACTTAGCAATTTTATCGTTCCAGCGATACCTAAGCGACTCGCCGGAAGTTAACTCGGTAAATACGCGTCCGAGAGAACTGGCGTCACGACACACGGTTTCGTATGCACAGTTTACCACGAATATAACGTTTAAAATCATCTAGGAACGATAGGAAAAAAGTTTACTCTTACCGCGAACCGTCTAACCGACACGGCGCGGTACTTAGCAATTTTATCGTTCCAGCGATACCTAAGCGACTCGCCGGAAGTTAACTCGGTAAATACGCGTCCGAGAGAACTGGCGTCACGACACACGGTTTCGTATGCACAGTTTACCACGAATATAACGTTTAAAATCATCTAGGAACGATAGGAAAAAAGTTTACTCTTACCGCGAACCGTCTAACCGACACGGCGCGGTACTTAGCAATTTTATCGTTCCAGCGATACCTAAGCGACTCGCCGGAAGTTAACTCGGTAAATACGCGTCCGAGAGAACTGGCGTCACGACACACGGTTTCGTATGCACAGTTTACCACGAATATAACGTTTAAAATCATCTAGGAACGATAGGAAAAAAGTTTACTCTTACCGCGAACCGTCTAACCGACACGGCGCGGTACTTAGCAATTTTATCGTTCCAGCGATACCTAAGCGACTCGCCGGAAGTTAACTCGGTAAATACGCGTCCGAGAGAACTGGCGTCACGACACACGGTTTCGTATGCACAGTTTACCACGAATATAACGTTTAAAATCATCTAGGAACGATAGGAAAAAAGTTTACTCTTACCGCGAACCGTCTAACCGACACGGCGCGGTACTTAGCAATTTTATCGTTCCAGCGATACCTAAGCGACTCGCCGGAAGTTAACTCGGTAAATACGCGTCCGAGAGAACTGGCGTCACGACACACGGTTTCGTATGCACAGTTTACCACGAATATAACGTTTAAAATCATCTAGGAACGATAGGAAAAAAGTTTACTCTTACCGCGAACCGTCTAACACCGACACGGCGCGGTACTTAGCAATTTTATCGTTCCAGCGATACCTAAGCGACTCGCCGGAAGTTAACTCGCTTATAACTCGGTAAATACGCGTCCGAGAGAACTGGCGTCACGACACACGGTTTCGTATGCACAGTTTACCACGAATATAACGTTTAAAATCATCTAGGAACGATAGGAAAAAAGTTTACTCTTACCGCGAACCGTCTAACCGACACGGCGCGGTACTTAGCAATTTTATCGTTCCAGCGATACCTAAGCGACTCGCCGGAAGTTAACTCGGTAAATACGCGTCCGAGAGAACTGGCGTCACGACACACGGTTTCGTATGCACAGTTTACCACGAATATAACGTTTAAAATCATCTAGGAACGATAGGAAAAAAGTTTACTCTTACCGCGAACCGTCTAACCGACACGGCGCGGTACTTAGCAATTTTATCGTTCCAGCGATACCTAAGCGACTCGCCGGAAGTTAACTCGGTAAATACGCGTCCGAGAGAACTGGCGTCACGACACACGGTTTCGTATGCACAGTTTACCACGAATATAACGTTTAAAATCATCTAGGAACGATAGGAAAAAAGTTTACTCTTACCGCGAACCGTCTAACCGACACGGCGCGGTACTTAGCAATTTTATCGTTCCAGCGATACCTAAGCGACTCGCCGGAAGTTAACTCGGTAAATACGCGTCCGAGAGAACTGGCGTCACGACACACGGTTTCGTATGCACAGTTTACCACGAATATAACGTTTAAAATCATCTAGGAACGATAGGAAAAAAGTTTACTCTTACCGCGAACCGTCTAACCGACACGGCGCGGTACTTAGCAATTTTATCGTTCCAGCGATACCTAAGCGACTCGCCGGAAGTTAACTCGGTAAATACGCGTCCGAGAGAACTGGCGTCACGACACACGGTTTCGTATGCACAGTTTACCACGAATATAACGTTTAAAATCATCTAGGAACGATAGGAAAAAAGTTTACTCTTACCGCGAACCGTCTAACCGACACGGCGCGGTACTTAGCAATTTTATCGTTCCAGCGATACCTAAGCGACTCGCCGGAAGTTAACTCGGTAAATACGCGTCCGAGAGAACTGGCGTCACGACACACGGTTTCGTATGCACAGTTTACCACGAATATAACGTTTAAAATCATCTAGGAACGATAGGAAAAAAGTTTACTCTTACCGCGAACCGTCTAACCGACACGGCGCGGTACTTAGCAATTTTATCGTTCCAGCGATACCTAAGCGACTCGCCGGAAGTTAACTCGGTAAATACGCGTCCGAGAGAACTGGCGTCACGACACACGGTTTCGTATGCACAGTTTACCACGAATATAACGTTTAAAATCATCTAGGAACGATAGGAAAAAAGTTTACTCTTACCGCGAACCGTCTAACCGACACGGCGCGGTACTTAGCAATTTTATCGTTCCAGCGATACCTAAGCGACTCGCCGGAAGTTAACTCGGTAAATACGCGTCCGAGAGAACTGGCGTCACGACACACGGTTTCGTATGCACAGTTTACCACGAATATAACGTTTAAAATCATCTAGGAACGATAGGAAAAAAGTTTACTCTTACCGCGAACCGTCTAACCGACACGGCGCGGTACTTAGCAATTTTATCGTTCCAGCGATACCTAAGCGACTCGCCGGAAGTTAACTCGGTAAATACGCGTCCGAGAGAACTGGCGTCACGACACACGGTTTCGTATGCACAGTTTACCACGAATATAACGTTTAAAATCATCTAGGAACGATAGGAAAAAAGTTTACTCTTACCGCGAACCGTCTAACCGACACGGCGCGGTACTTAGCAATTTTATCGTTCCAGCGATACCTAAGCGACTCGCCGGAAGTTAACTCGGTAAATACGCGTCCGAGAGAACTGGCGTCACGACACACGGTTTCGTATGCACAGTTTACCACGAATATAACGTTTAAAATCATCTAGGAACGATAGGAAAAAAGTTTACTCTTACCGCGAACCGTCTAACCGACACGGCGCGGTACTTAGCAATTTTATCGTTCCAGCGATACCTAAGCGACTCGCCGGAAGTTAACTCGGTAAATACGCGTCCGAGAGAACTGGCGTCACGACACACGGTTTCGTATGCACAGTTTACCACGAATATAACGTTTAAAATCATCTAGGAACGATAGGAAAAAAGTTTACTCTTACCGCGAACCGTCTAACCGACACGGCGCGGTACTTAGCAATTTTATCGTTCCAGCGATACCTAAGCGACTCGCCGGAAGTTAACTCGGTAAATACGCGTCCGAGAGAACTGGCGTCACGACACACGGTTTCGTATGCACAGTTTACCACGAATATAACGTTTAAAATCATCTAGGAACGATAGGAAAAAAGTTTACTCTTACCGCGAACCGTCTAACCGACACGGCGCGGTACTTAGCAATTTTATCGTTCCAGCGATACCTAAGCGACTCGCCGGAAGTTAACTCGGTAAATACGCGTCCGAGAGAACTGGCGTCACGACACACGGTTTCGTATGCACAGTTTACCACGAATATAACGTTTAAAATCATCTAGGAACGATAGGAAAAAAGTTTACTCTTACCGCGAACCGTCTAACCGACACGGCGCGGTACTTAGCAATTTTATCGTTCCAGCGATACCTAAGCGACTCGCCGGAAGTTAACTCGGTAAATACGCGTCCGAGAGAACTGGCGTCACGACACACGGTTTCGTATGCACAGTTTACCACGAATATAACGTTTAAAATCATCTAGGAACGATAGGAAAAAAGTTTACTCTTACCGCGAACCGTCTAACCGACACGGCGCGGTACTTAGCAATTTTATCGTTCCAGCGATACCTAAGCGACTCGCCGGAAGTTAACTCGGTAAATACGCGTCCGAGAGAACTGGCGTCACGACACACGGTTTCGTATGCACAGTTTACCACGAATATAACGTTTAAAATCATCTAGGAACGATAGGAAAAAAGTTTACTCTTACCGCGAACCGTCTAACCGACACGGCGCGGTACTTAGCAATTTTATCGTTCCAGCGATACCTAAGCGACTCGCCGGAAGTTAACTCGCTTATAACTCGGTAAATACGCGTCCGAGAGAACTGGCGTCACGACACACGGTTTCGTATGCACAGTTTACCACGAATATAACGTTTAAAATCATCTAGGAACGATAGGAAAAAAGTTTACTCTTACCGCGAACCGTCTAACCGACACGGCGCGGTACTTAGCAATTTTATCGTTCCAGCGATACCTAAGCGACTCGCCGGAAGTTAACTCGCTTATAACTCGGTAAATACGCGTCCGAGAGAACTGGCGTCACGACACACGGTTTCGTATGCACAGTTTACCACGAATATAACGTTTAAAATCATCTAGGAACGATAGGAAAAAAGTTTACTCTTACCGCGAACCGTCTAACCGACACGGCGCGGTACTTAGCAATTTTATCGTTCCAGCGATACCTAAGCGACTCGCCGGAAGTTAACTCGGTAAATACGCGTCCGAGAGAACTGGCGTCACGACACACGGTTTCGTATGCACAGTTTACCACGAATATAACGTTTAAAATCATCTAGGAACGATAGGAAAAAAGTTTACTCTTACCGCGAACCGTCTAACCGACACGGCGCGGTACTTAGCAATTTTATCGTTCCAGCGATACCTAAGCGACTCGCCGGAAGTTAACTCGGTAAATACGCGTCCGAGAGAACTGGCGTCACGACACACGGTTTCGTATGCACAGTTTACCACGAATATAACGTTTAAAATCATCTAGGAACGATAGGAAAAAAGTTTACTCTTACCGCGAACCGTCTAACCGACACGGCGCGGTACTTAGCAATTTTATCGTTCCAGCGATACCTAAGCGACTCGCCGGAAGTTAACTCGGTAAATACGCGTCCGAGAGAACTGGCGTCACGACACACGGTTTCGTATGCACAGTTTACCACGAATATAACGTTTAAAATCATCTAGGAACGATAGGAAAAAAGTTTACTCTTACCGCGAACCGTCTAACCGACACGGCGCGGTACTTAGCAATTTTATCGTTCCAGCGATACCTAAGCGACTCGCCGGAAGTTAACTCGGTAAATACGCGTCCGAGAGAACTGGCGTCACGACACACGGTTTCGTATGCACAGTTTACCACGAATATAACGTTTAAAATCATCTAGGAACGATAGGAAAAAAGTTTACTCTTACCGCGAACCGTCTAACCGACACGGCGCGGTACTTAGCAATTTTATCGTTCCAGCGATACCTAAGCGACTCGCCGGAAGTTAACTCGGTAAATACGCGTCCGAGAGAACTGGCGTCACGACACACGGTTTCGTATGCACAGTTTACCACGAATATAACGTTTAAAATCATCTAGGAACGATAGGAAAAAAGTTTACTCTTACCGCGAACCGTCTAACCGACACGGCGCGGTACTTAGCAATTTTATCGTTCCAGCGATACCTAAGCGACTCGCCGGAAGTTAACTCGGTAAATACGCGTCCGAGAGAACTGGCGTCACGACACACGGTTTCGTATGCACAGTTTACCACGAATATAACGTTTAAAATCATCTAGGAACGATAGGAAAAAAGTTTACTCTTACCGCGAACCGTCTAACCGACACGGCGCGGTACTTAGCAATTTTATCGTTCCAGCGATACCTAAGCGACTCGCCGGAAGTTAACTCGGTAAATACGCGTCCGAGAGAACTGGCGTCACGACACACGGTTTCGTATGCACAGTTTACCACGAATATAACGTTTAAAATCATCTAGGAACGATAGGAAAAAAGTTTACTCTTACCGCGAACCGTCTAACCGACACGGCGCGGTACTTAGCAATTTTATCGTTCCAGCGATACCTAAGCGACTCGCCGGAAGTTAACTCGGTAAATACGCGTCCGAGAGAACTGGCGTCACGACACACGGTTTCGTATGCACAGTTTACCACGAATATAACGTTTAAAATCATCTAGGAACGATAGGAAAAAAGTTTACTCTTACCGCGAACCGTCTAACCGACACGGCGCGGTACTTAGCAATTTTATCGTTCCAGCGATACCTAAGCGACTCGCCGGAAGTTAACTCGGTAAATACGCGTCCGAGAGAACTGGCGTCACGACACACGGTTTCGTATGCACAGTTTACCACGAATATAACGTTTAAAATCATCTAGGAACGATAGGAAAAAAGTTTACTCTTACCGCGAACCGTCTAACCGACACGGCGCGGTACTTAGCAATTTTATCGTTCCAGCGATACCTAAGCGACTCGCCGGAAGTTAACTCGGTAAATACGCGTCCGAGAGAACTGGCGTCACGACACACGGTTTCGTATGCACAGTTTACCACGAATATAACGTTTAAAATCATCTAGGAACGATAGGAAAAAAGTTTACTCTTACCGCGAACCGTCTAACCGACACGGCGCGGTACTTAGCAATTTTATCGTTCCAGCGATACCTAAGCGACTCGCCGGAAGTTAACTCGCTTATAACTCGGTAAATACGCGTCCGAGAGAACTGGCGTCACGACACACGGTTTCGTATGCACAGTTTACCACGAATATAACGTTTAAAATCATCTAGGAACGATAGGAAAAAAGTTTACTCTTACCGGTGGGACTTCGAGCAACGAAGTAGTACGCTATCGACCATTATTTTCAATTATTTCGGTAAATACGCATTGTAGCGCTTTGTAACTTTATATTCATTGTTAATATGTTTTATATTACAATGATCTAACATTTAAAATCGCCTGGAATCGATACAGAAAAAGTTTACTCTTGCCGTTGGAACTTAAAAAAATTTTTGAGTCCGAGAAAGTATATGAAAAGTTGAATGTTTTGTGTTAAATATCCTAGAAATACAAAAATTTATTGTATTTTACGAAATAAATTTTCACAGTTTTTTCGCTCTAAGTCCCAACAGCCCCGCCGGTTGGGCTGTTGCCGCGACGGTTTACCGCCATAAGCGCGCGTGCTATTGACCGCGCGGCGCCGGCGTCCCGGCCGGCCGTTCGGTATCTATAAGAGAGTCGACCGTTCGGTCGCTTCGATCGGTTCAGCGTGCGCTTGGGGCTATTCTACGATCTCGGTCGAGAAGCAGCTCTCACGGCGCCTCGAGACTTCGGTCTTGACTGTTTCGTATCGAATATTTTCTCTACACAGCATAGCCACGGGTCGGTGTCCTAGACCGAATGGCCCTTATGTGGCGAGCATCCTTCGGATGTTGGCGACTTGTATTCACTTTTGTGTATACTCGTACTAACTGAGCATCATCTCTTCATTCCGAGCGTTGCAGCATTGGATAAAAAAGAGGGTTATATTAAAGAAAACAAAAATGTCTAAAAATGACAAAATAAAATAAATATATTAAAATAGAACAAACCAAAATTGTTTGTGAAACATATATAAGAGAAAAAGAAAGAACATCATATTAAATGTGGTATTGCACATTTCGTTTATGCCTAGCGCGAGCAGACGGGCATTGGGAAACGCCGTCCAGCATATTATGGTGCTTATGCGTTACCTATGTTACTGAGCTATACACGCTTCCACGTTTGTGCAAACCTTAATATGATGAAAAACGAAAACGAATTGTCTGTGAAGCATGAACAACCATGTGTTTTAAAAGAAGTAAGGTTGTTCAGATATACTGGAG
>CAKAJI010000365.1:22500-25000 GCA_916610255.1 Lasioglossum lativentre
CGGTGCTTGCGTGAAGGTGAAAAAAGCATCGTATCGTTTACTTGTATTGGGGAGTGAGTGGGAAGAGCTGTACTTCGGGTCTTCGGGAATCGTCAACATTATCGACGTTCGCATTTGCAAACTCGAGCGATCGGTACGTACGATTTTCCGTCGGACGCTGAATGTTATAGTGTTCAACCCACGAATATAGAAATACCCGTCGTTTACGAATCACGATGTTCTCACCCGCCACCGAGAGAGTGGTCGTTCTCTTTGAAAAATACCTCGTATCAAAGAGTGGGCTCATGATTACATATATATAATATATATAATACGCCTTTGGTGTCTCTGCGTGTGTAGGCTCTCGACAATTATATATGGACATATATTACGGTCGCAAGAACATGGGATGTAAGCGTCGATTCGAATTCACATATCGCGCGCTTCCTCGGTCTTCGCCTGTAATGTCCGAAAAAATGTCCGTTGGAAACGGTGTCCCGAAAAGGACAAATAAAATCAGGGTAGCCTGTGGAAAACGCGCGGTGGGACGTGTTGTGTCCGTTCACGAACATCGAGAGATAGAGAGACGAGAGGACCGGCTGTGAAGCTCGCTTTTAAAGCTGCGTGAGTCTGACACCCTACTCTGTGTATGTACACACGAGCTTGGGACGAATGACCGCTGCCAGAGCCGGCTGAGAGTCCCGCTCTCTATTTATCGAGTTCGCGTATAACCAAGAGCACAAAACGTGTCGCCGCACGCGTTGTTCGTTGAAGAACGGTGTAATATATTCGAGAGGACCGGCTGTGAAGCTCCTCGCTTGTTAAGGCTATGTGTTGCGATTCTGACACCCTACTCTCTGTGGGGCGATAATACTGTGCACAAGAGTTGGGACGAACGATCGCGCACGGCCAGAGTGAGAGAGCCGGCTGTGAAGTCCGCTAACATCGAATTCACATTTCCAATAAAAAGGAGGAGGGAAGTGTTCTGGATCCAGTATATCGGGTTGTCTATGATCCCCGTCGTTTTCAGAATTCCCCTCCGCGTTTTCCATTTTAAAGGTTTTTCAATGTACTGTTCGCCCGGCCGTGTCAGGTACGTGCTGTCTCCGCGCGTGCGTACTCTGCGCGGTTTCCGTTTCCACGGACGACTGTGTCGTCCTTAAAAACGACGCCTGAATCTCCTTCGCGCGCTGGTTGGAGTTTTCAGGTATCGGCGTTCTTACGAACCGCAGAACAAAGAGACAAAATATACATATATTGATTACAAATCAAAATTATACGATTACCCTGAACGGTGGATCACTTGGCTCGTGGGTCGATGAAGAACGCAGCTAATTGCGCGTCAACGTGTGAACTGCAGGACACATGAACATCGACATTTCGAACGCACATTGCGGTCCACGGATACAATTCCTGGACCACGCCTGGCTGAGGGTCGTTTACGTAACCAAATACTGCTTGCGTTGCTCTTGTAAGTCCCCGCCGTCGCTTACCTCTCCAATATTTATAAAATTGGAGGGCGCAAGAGCGTTTCTGAGTCGGGTTGCGAAGATGCTCTACGTACGAGCGAATGATGGGCGTTTCGTCGGCGTTTGACGCGGTTCTGTGAAAATTGTAAATTTTGCATTGCGTCTAACAGTTTCGCGAGAATAGTAGAGAGATTGGTATTCTCACATTCGGACTTGCGTGAGTGTTTTGCGGTGTCGCGAGTCGTACGACCGACCGCCCGTAAGACACCGCTCCGACGAGTTCGACATCTCTCACTTTCTCTGTGAAACGATTCGCATTGCGAAAGAAGCGTTTCACTCGTGAACATTCAACGCGCTCCCGACGTCGCCTGAAATGATGCGTATACGAAAGAGGTATAAAGAGTCAGTCTTTAAGAGACTATACAGATAATGGACACAAAAATAAAGAGAAGATACAGACACCCGTGTATAAAATCTGTGTGGTGTGCGATGTAAGCCCCAGGGAGATATATATATATAAAGAGAAATACGCTTGTGCGTGGATGTGTTTCTGTCTCTACATATTTAACATGCATGCGGAGGGTCGTCGTTGCCTAGCGACTTCTCGACAAACATTGTGAGAGTCCTTCGAGAAGAGAAAAAAGACGTTGGTCTCTCGTTCTACGAACGCTTGGATAATCGATGGACAGCGGAGCAACGCTAAATTGTGCGGGACGAGCACGCGTACTTGTATCGGGTTGAATAAAATTTCCCCGTCGTCGCGTGTCCTCGCTAATCAGCGTGTTGCCATTCCATCGCCACGTTCGTTGAATTGAATGACGACCGCGCGAGATCTCTCTCGTGTCTCTTTGGTTTGATCGAGATATGATGTCGTCTGTGCGCAACGTTTCTGTACCCCCGTGTGTGTCTAGAGTGTGTTAGAGAGAAAGAAATCCCACCGAGAGTTAATATTTTATATATACTCCTCTATTGGAGTGGCTTTCGAACTTCATTGTCACGCACAAGAGAGATTAGCACCGCGGAGAAGGTAAATGACCTTTGTCGGTCGCCCC
>CAKAJI010000365.1:27500-30000 GCA_916610255.1 Lasioglossum lativentre
ACGCGAAGAGCACCGCAGTTGCGGCGGTGTCCGGATCTTCCCCTCGGACCTTGAAAATCCAGGAGAGGGCCACGTGGAGGTGTCGCGCCGGTTCGTACCCATATCCGCAGCAGGTCTCCAAGGTAAAGAGCCTCTAGTCGATAGATTAATGTAGGTAAGGGAAGTCGGCAAATTGGATCCGTAACTTCGGAATAAGGATTGGCTCTGAGGAGCGGGGCGTGTCGGGCTTGGTCGGGAAGCGGGTCTGGCTGACGTGCCGGGCCTGGGCGAGGTGAACACATTATTGATGGGAATCCGAGCTCGGTCCCGTGCCTTGGCCTCCCGCGGATCTTCCTTGCTGCGAGGCTTCCGTCTAGAACGGTCGTCCTCTTCGGCCGCCATTCAACGCTCAGCTCAGAACTGGCACGGACTAGGGGAATCCGACTGTCTAATTAAAACAAAGCATTGCGATGGCCCCCACGGGTGTTGACGCAATGTGATTTCTGCCCAGTGCTCTGAATGTCAACGTGAAGAAATTCAAAAAAGCGCGGGTAAACGGCGGGAGTAACTATGACTCTCTTAATTCGTCGTCGCCCCCCAATATCCTCCCCCAACGTCGTCCCCCTTCTCCGGCACAACCATCGCCGGATGTGACTCCCAAGCCCATATACCCATGCCCCTTTTGCGCTGACGTGTTTGACTCCAAGATTGGTCTTGGAGTCCATAGAACCAACCGGCACCCAGTCGAAGCCAACGAGTTAATCAGTGTGGAGCGGAAGAACAAACAGTGGTCCGCGGAGGAAAAACAACTAATGGCCCGGCAAGAGGCAATAGCTGTAGCGGCAGGGTGCAAGTTCGTAAATAAGGAACTTGTCGCCAAAGTGCCGGGTCGCACCCTGGAAGCCATCAAGGGTGCCAGGCGCGACCCTAGGTACAAGGCACTTGTCGCTGCAGCGTTGGAGGAGCTCCTGTCCAGAACAACCGGCGGAGCTCCGTCCACGGACGAACTAACGCCCAGCCCACCGAGGCCTTGTCCTCCGCGGCACACTCCTCCCCATATCGAGACCCCCAGGAGTCCCACCTCGGGTGAGCCGGATGTGTTCCATACTCACATCAGGCTGCTAATCCCCGAGGTGGAACGGATTGAGGGCTGGCATTCCAACACCCTTGCCAGCCTGGCCAATCAATTCCTCGGGGGTCTCGATCCCAAACAACTCATTGGGGAGTGGGTTGAAACTGTTTTCCCGCCCACACTGGCTTCTCGTCGTCGGACCAATAGGCGAACCCCCACCGTCGAGCCCATAAGTAATAAGGCCCGGAAGCGACTGGCCTACGCCAGGATCCAACGTGCTTTCCGGGTCAACATGGCGGCGGCTGCACGAGACATAATGGACGCCACACCAGAGGACGAAGGCTGCCCAGATGTGAAGCTCATGTCGGAGCACTGGGGCCCCTTCGTCTCCATACCATCCGCACCGACCCCGGCCATACCACCAACACCTGTGGAGCCGGGGTTGGAATGGGTGTGGAGTCCAGTCTCGTGCCTTGAAGTGGCCAAAGTCACCATGCCACTCAACGCCGCCGCCGGGCCCGACGGGGTAAGTGTTCGCCTTTGGAGGGCCGTCCCACCACCCATTAAGGCCCTCCTGTACAACGTCGTGCTGGCTGCAGGCGGTTTTCCATCCTCGATGTTAGCGAGCCGGACGGTATTTGTCCCCAAGAAGGGGAACCTTAACTCCCCTGGGGATTACCGTCCGATATCGGTAACATCGGTGATCGTGAGGCTGCTGCACAAGCTGCTGGCTGGCCGCCTTTGCGCGTCCAACATCATCGATTGGCGACAGAGATGTTTCGGGGACGGCTGCAACGATAACGTGGCCGTCCTCGCAACGATTCTTCAGCATTCCCGACGACATCTTCGGGAATGCCATGTCGCCTCGTTGGACGTAGCGAAGGCATATGACTCGGTCAGCCACGGAGCTATTTCAGCCGTGCTCCGCAGCAGCGGGTTGCCTCACGATCTAGCTCGCTACATCGACCACCTGTACGCCAACAGCACGACGTGTTTCGAGGTGCGCGGAGAAAGGTCCAAGCCCTTCAGGCTAAATAGAGGCGTTCGGCAGGGTGACCCCCTGTCATCGATCCTGTTCGCTCTGGTGGTGGACAGGATCCTGGGGTCAATACCTGCCGAAATAGGATACGACATAGGAGGTGAGTCCGTGGGAGCCATTGCCTACGCGGACGATATCCTCCTATTCGCCTCGACCAAGTGGGGCCTCCAATCAGCTTTGGAGGCCGCGGAAGTGGAAGCTAACTGCATGGGGCTTCAGTTCAACCCATCCAAGTGCTCCGTCATATCCCTGGTCCCCTCCGGTAAAGAAAAGAAAATTAAGATCATCACCACCCCAGGTTTCCACCTCGGCCAGGGAGAGTGCTCTCTCCCTCAGGTCGGTCCAGTGGACATGTGGAAATACCTAGGGGTGGAGATTTCACCGGGGGGTCCCAGGAGAGTCGGTTTAGA
>CAKAJI010000365.1:35000-45132 GCA_916610255.1 Lasioglossum lativentre
AACGATAGGAAAAAAGTTTACTCTTACCGCGAACCGTCTAACCGACACGGCGCGGTACTTAGCAATTTTATCGTTCCAGCGATACCTAAGCGACTCGCCGGAAGTTAACTCGGTAAATACGCGTCCGAGAGAACTGGCGTCACGACACACGGTTTCGTATGCACAGTTTACCACGAATATAACGTTTAAAATCATCTAGGAACGATAGGAAAAAAGTTTACTCTTACCGCGAACCGTCTAACCGACACGGCGCGGTACTTAGCAATTTTATCGTTCCAGCGATACGAAAGCGACTCGCCGGAAGTTAACTCGGTAAATACGCGTCCGAGAGAACTGGCGTCACGACACACGGTTTCGTATGCACAGTTTACCACGAATATAACGTTTAAAATCATCTAGGAACGATAGGAAAAAAGTTTACTCTTACCGCGAACCGTCTAACCGACACGGCGCGGTACTTAGCAATTTTATCGTTCCAGCGATACCTAAGCGACTCGCCGGAAGTTAACTCGCTTATAACTCGGTAAATACGCGTCCGAGAGAACTGGCGTCACGACACACGGTTTCGTATGCACAGTTTACCACGAATATAACGTTTAAAATCATCTAGGAACGATAGGAAAAAAGTTTACTCTTACCGCGAACCGTCTAACCGACACGGCGCGGTACTTAGCAATTTTATCGTTCCAGCGATACCTAAGCGACTCGCCGGAAGTTAACTCGCTTATAACTCGGTAAATACGCGTCCGAGAGAACTGGCGTCACGACACACGGTTTCGTATGCACAGTTTACCACGAATATAACGTTTAAAATCATCTAGGAACGATAGGAAAAAAGTTTACTCTTACCGCGAACCGTCTAACCGACACGGCGCGGTACTTAGCAATTTTATCGTTCCAGCGATACCTAAGCGACTCGCCTGAAGTTAACTCGGTAAATACGCGTCCGAGAGAACTGGCGTCACGACACACGGTTTCGTATGCACAGTTTACCACGAATATATCGTTTAAAATCATCTAGGAACGATAGGAAAAAAGTTTACTCTTACCGCGAACCGTCTAACCGACACGGCGCGGTACTTAGCAATTTTATCGTTCCAGCGATACCTAAGCGACTCGCCGGAAGTTAACTCGGTAAATACGCGTCCGAGAGAACTGGCGTCACGACACACGGTTTCGTATGCACAGTTTACCACGAATATAACGTTTAAAATCATCTAGGAACGATAGGAAAAAAGTTTACTCTTACCGCGAACCGTCTAACCGACACGGCGCGGTACTTAGCAATTTTATCGTTCCAGCGATACCTAAGCGACTCGCCGGAAGTTAACTCGGTAAATACGCGTCCGAGAGAACTGGCGTCACGACACACGGTTTCGTATGCACAGTTTACCACGAATATAACGTTTAAAATCATCTAGGAACGATAGGAAAAAAGTTTACTCTTACCGCGAACCGTCTAACCGACACGGCGCGGTACTTAGCAATTTTATCGTTCCAGCGATACCTAAGCGACTCGCCGGAAGTTAACTCGCTTATAACTCGGTAAATACGCGTCCGAGAGAACTGGCGTCACGACACACGGTTTCGTATGCACAGTTTACCACGAATATAACGTTTAAAATCATCTAGGAACGATAGGAAAAAAGTTTACTCTTACCGCGAACCGTCTAACCGACACGGCGCGGTACTTAGCAATTTTATCGTTCCAGCGATACCTAAGCGACTCGCCGGAAGTTAACTCGGTAAATACGCGTCCGAGAGAACTGGCGTCACGACACACGGTTTCGTATGCACAGTTTACCACGAATATATAGTTTAAAATCATCTAGGAACGATAGGAAAAAAGTTTACTCTTACCGCGAACCGTCTAACCGACACGGCGCGGTACTTAGCAATTTTATCGTTCCAGCGATACCTAAGCGACTCGCCGGAAGTTAACTCGGTAAATACGCGTCCGAGAGAACTGGCGTCACGACACACGGTTTCGTATGCACAGTTTACCACGAATATAACGTTTAAAATCATCTAGGAACGATAGGAAAAAAGTTTACTCTTACCGCGAACCGTCTAACCGACACGGCGCGGTACTTAGCAATTTTATCGTTCCAGCGATACCTAAGCGACTCGCCGGAAGTTAACTCGGTAAATACGCGTCCGAGAGAACTGGCGTCACGACACACGGTTTCGTATGCACAGTTTACCACGAATATAACGTTTAAAATCATCTAGGAACGATAGGAAAAAAGTTTACTCTTACCGCGAACCGTCTAACCGACACGGCGCGGTACTTAGCAATTTTATCGTTCCAGCGATACCTAAGCGACTCGCCGGAAGTTAACTCGGTAAATACGCGTCCGAGAGAACTGGCGTCACGACACACGGTTTCGTATGCACAGTTTACCACGAATATAACGTTTAAAATCATCTAGGAACGATAGGAAAAAAGTTTACTCTTACCGCGAACCGTCTAACCGACACGGCGCGGTACTTAGCAATTTTATCGTTCCAGCGATACGAAAGCGACTCGCCGGAAGTTAACTCGGTAAATACGCGTCCGAGAGAACTGGCGTCACGACACACGGTTTCGTATGCACAGTTTACCACGAATATAACGTTTAAAATCATCTAGGAACGATAGGAAAAAAGTTTACTCTTACCGCGAACCGTCTAACCGACACGGCGCGGTACTTAGCAATTTTATCGTTCCAGCGATACCTAAGCGACTCGCCGGAAGTTAACTCGCTTATAACTCGGTAAATACGCGTCCGAGAGAACTGGCGTCACGACACACGGTTTCGTATGCACAGTTTACCACGAATATAACGTTTAAAATCATCTAGGAACGATAGGAAAAAAGTTTACTCTTACCGCGAACCGTCTAACCGACACGGCGCGGTACTTAGCAATTTTATCGTTCCAGCGATACCTAAGCGACTCGCCGGAAGTTAACTCGCTTATAACTCGGTAAATACGCGTCCGAGAGAACTGGCGTCACGACACACGGTTTCGTATGCACAGTTTACCACGAATATAACGTTTAAAATCATCTAGGAACGATAGGAAAAAAGTTTACTCTTACCGCGAACCGTCTAACCGACACGGCGCGGTACTTAGCAATTTTATCGTTCCAGCGATACCTAAGCGACTCGCCGGAAGTTAACTCGCTTATAACTCGGTAAATACGCGTCCGAGAGAACTGGCGTCACGACACACGGTTTCGTATGCACAGTTTACCACGAATATAACGTTTAAAATCATCTAGGAACGATAGGAAAAAAGTTTACTCTTACCGCGAACCGTCTAACCGACACGGCGCGGTACTTAGCAATTTTATCGTTCCAGCGATACCTAAGCGACTCGCCGGAAGTTAACTCGGTAAATACGCGTCCGAGAGAACTGGCGTCACGACACACGGTTTCGTATGCACAGTTTACCACGAATATATCGTTTAAAATCATCTAGGAACGATAGGAAAAAAGTTTACTCTTACCGCGAACCGTCTAACCGACACGGCGCGGTACTTAGCAATTTTATCGTTCCAGCGATACCTAAGCGACTCGCCGGAAGTTAACTCGGTAAATACGCGTCCGAGAGAACTGGCGTCACGACACACGGTTTCGTATGCACAGTTTACCACGAATATAACGTTTAAAATCATCTAGGAACGATAGGAAAAAAGTTTACTCTTACCGCGAACCGTCTAACCGACACGGCGCGGTACTTAGCAATTTTATCGTTCCAGCGATACCTAAGCGACTCGCCGGAAGTTAACTCGGTAAATACGCGTCCGAGAGAACTGGCGTCACGACACACGGTTTCGTATGCACAGTTTACCACGAATATAACGTTTAAAATCATCTAGGAACGATAGGAAAAAAGTTTACTCTTACCGCGAACCGTCTAACCGACACGGCGCGGTACTTAGCAATTTTATCGTTCCAGCGATACCTAAGCGACTCGCCGGAAGTTAACTCGGTAAATACGCGTCCGAGAGAACTGGCGTCACGACACACGGTTTCGTATGCACAGTTTACCACGAATATAACGTTTAAAATCATCTAGGAACGATAGGAAAAAAGTTTACTCTTACCGCGAACCGTCTAACCGACACGGCGCGGTACTTAGCAATTTTATCGTTCCAGCGATACCTAAGCGACTCGCCGGAAGTTAACTCGCTTATAACTCGGTAAATACGCGTCCGAGAGAACTGGCGTCACGACACACGGTTTCGTATGCACAGTTTACCACGAATATAACGTTTAAAATCATCTAGGAACGATAGGAAAAAAGTTTACTCTTACCGCGAACCGTCTAACCGACACGGCGCGGTACTTAGCAATTTTATCGTTCCAGCGATACCTAAGCGACTCGCCGGAAGTTAACTCGGTAAATACGCGTCCGAGAGAACTGGCGTCACGACACACGGTTTCGTATGCACAGTTTACCACGAATATAACGTTTAAAATCATCTAGGAACGATAGGAAAAAAGTTTACTCTTACCGCGAACCGTCTAACCGACACGGCGCGGTACTTAGCAATTTTATCGTTCCAGCGATACCTAAGCGACTCGCCGGAAGTTAACTCGGTAAATACGCGTCCGAGAGAACTGGCGTCACGACACACGGTTTCGTATGCACAGTTTACCACGAATATAACGTTTAAAATCATCTAGGAACGATAGGAAAAAAGTTTACTCTTACCGCGAACCGTCTAACCGACACGGCGCGGTACTTAGCAATTTTATCGTTCCAGCGATACCTAAGCGACTCGCCGGAAGTTAACTCGCTTATAACTCGGTAAATACGCGTCCGAGAGAACTGGCGTCACGACACACGGTTTCGTATGCACAGTTTACCACGAATATAACGTTTAAAATCATCTAGGAACGATAGGAAAAAAGTTTACTCTTACCGCGAACCGTCTAACCGACACGGCGCGGTACTTAGCAATTTTATCGTTCCAGCGATACCTAAGCGACTCGCCGGAAGTTAACTCGCTTATAACTCGGTAAATACGCGTCCGAGAGAACTGGCGTCACGACACACGGTTTCGTATGCACAGTTTACCACGAATATAACGTTTAAAATCATCTAGGAACGATAGGAAAAAAGTTTACTCTTACCGCGAACCGTCTAACCGACACGGCGCGGTACTTAGCAATTTTATCGTTCCAGCGATACCTAAGCGACTCGCCGGAAGTTAACTCGGTAAATACGCGTCCGAGAGAACTGGCGTCACGACACACGGTTTCGTATGCACAGTTTACCACGAATATAACGTTTAAAATCATCTAGGAACGATAGGAAAAAAGTTTACTCTTACCGCGAACCGTCTAACCGACACGGCGCGGTACTTAGCAATTTTATCGTTCCAGCGATACGAAAGCGACTCGCCGGAAGTTAACTCGGTAAATACGCGTCCGAGAGAACTGGCGTCACGACACACGGTTTCGTATGCACAGTTTACCACGAATATAACGTTTAAAATCATCTAGGAACGATAGGAAAAAAGTTTACTCTTACCGCGAACCGTCTAACCGACACGGCGCGGTACTTAGCAATTTTATCGTTCCAGCGATACCTAAGCGACTCGCCGGAAGTTAACTCGCTTATAACTCGGTAAATACGCGTCCGAGAGAACTGGCGTCACGACACACGGTTTCGTATGCACAGTTTACCACGAATATAACGTTTAAAATCATCTAGGAACGATAGGAAAAAAGTTTACTCTTACCGCGAACCGTCTAACCGACACGGCGCGGTACTTAGCAATTTTATCGTTCCAGCGATACCTAAGCGACTCGCCGGAAGTTAACTCGCTTATAACTCGGTAAATACGCGTCCGAGAGAACTGGCGTCACGACACACGGTTTCGTATGCACAGTTTACCACGAATATAACGTTTAAAATCATCTAGGAACGATAGGAAAAAAGTTTACTCTTACCGCGAACCGTCTAACCGACACGGCGCGGTACTTAGCAATTTTATCGTTCCAGCGATACCTAAGCGACTCGCCGGAAGTTAACTCGGTAAATACGCGTCCGAGAGAACTGGCGTCACGACACACGGTTTCGTATGCACAGTTTACCACGAATATAACGTTTAAAATCATCTAGGAACGATAGGAAAAAAGTTTACTCTTACCGCGAACCGTCTAACCGACACGGCGCGGTACTTAGCAATTTTATCGTTCCAGCGATACCTAAGCGACTCGCCGGAAGTTAACTCGGTAAATACGCGTCCGAGAGAACTGGCGTCACGACACACGGTTTCGTATGCACAGTTTACCACGAATATAACGTTTAAAATCATCTAGGAACGATAGGAAAAAAGTTTACTCTTACCGCGAACCGTCTAACCGACACGGCGCGGTACTTAGCAATTTTATCGTTCCAGCGATACCTAAGCGACTCGCCGGAAGTTAACTCGGTAAATACGCGTCCGAGAGAACTGGCGTCACGACACACGGTTTCGTATGCACAGTTTACCACGAATATAACGTTTAAAATCATCTAGGAACGATAGGAAAAAAGTTTACTCTTACCGCGAACCGTCTAACCGACACGGCGCGGTACTTAGCAATTTTATCGTTCCAGCGATACCTAAGCGACTCGCCGGAAGTTAACTCGGTAAATACGCGTCCGAGAGAACTGGCGTCACGACACACGGTTTCGTATGCACAGTTTACCACGAATATAACGTTTAAAATCATCTAGGAACGATAGGAAAAAAGTTTACTCTTACCGCGAACCGTCTAACCGACACGGCGCGGTACTTAGCAATTTTATCGTTCCAGCGATACCTAAGCGACTCGCCGGAAGTTAACTCGCTTATAACTCGGTAAATACGCGTCCGAGAGAACTGGCGTCACGACACACGGTTTCGTATGCACAGTTTACCACGAATATAACGTTTAAAATCATCTAGGAACGATAGGAAAAAAGTTTACTCTTACCGCGAACCGTCTAACCGACACGGCGCGGGTACTTAGCAATTTTATCGTTCCAGCGATACCTAAGCGACTCGCCGGAAGTTAACTCGCTTATAACTCGGTAAATACGCGTCCGAGAGAACTGGCGTCACGACACACGGTTTCGTATGCACAGTTTACCACGAATATAACGTTTAAAATCATCTAGGAACGATAGGAAAAAAGTTTACTCTTACCGCGAACCGTCTAACCGACACGGCGCGGTACTTAGCAATTTTATCGTTCCAGCGATACCTAAGCGACTCGCCGGAAGTTAACTCGGTAAATACGCGTCCGAGAGAACTGGCGTCACGACACACGGTTTCGTATGCACAGTTTACCACGAATATAACGTTTAAAATCATCTAGGAACGATAGGAAAAAAGTTTACTCTTACCGCGAACCGTCTAACCGACACGGCGCGGTACTTAGCAATTTTATCGTTCCAGCGATACCTAAGCGACTCGCCGGAAGTTAACTCGCTTATAACTCGGTAAATACGCGTCCGAGAGAACTGGCGTCACGACACACGGTTTCGTATGCACAGTTTACCACGAATATAACGTTTAAAATCATCTAGGAACGATAGGAAAAAAGTTTACTCTTACCGCGAACCGTCTAACCGACACGGCGCGGTACTTAGCAATTTTATCGTTCCAGCGATACCTAAGCGACTCGCCGGAAGTTAACTCGGTAAATACGCGTCCGAGAGAACTGGCGTCACGACACACGGTTTCGTATGCACAGTTTACCACGAATATAACGTTTAAAATCATCTAGGAACGATAGTAAAAAAGTTTACTCTTACCGCGAACCGTCTAACCGACACGGGCGCGGTACTTAGCAATTTTATCGTTCCAGCGATACCTAAGCGACTCGCCGGAAGTTAACTCGCTTATAACTCGGTAAATACGCGTCCGAGAGAACTGGCGTCACGACACACGGTTTCGTATGCACAGTTTACCACGAATATAACGTTTAAAATCATCTAGGAACGATAGGAAAAAAGTTTACTCTTACCGCGAACCGTCTAACCGACACGGCGCGGTACTTAGCAATTTTATCGTTCCAGCGATACCTAAGCGACTCGCCGGAAGTTAACTCGGTAAATACGCGTCCGAGAGAACTGGCGTCACGACACACGGTTTCGTATGCACAGTTTACCACGAATATAACGTTTAAAATCATCTAGGAACGATAGGAAAAAAGTTTACTCTTACCGCGAACCGTCTAACCGACACGGCGCGGTACTTAGCAATTTTATCGTTCCAGCGATACGAAAGCGACTCGCCGGAAGTTAACTCGGTAAATACGCGTCCGAGAGAACTGGCGTCACGACACACGGTTTCGTATGCACAGTTTACCACGAATATAACGTTTAAAATCATCTAGGAACGATAGGAAAAAAGTTTACTCTTACCGCGAACCGTCTAACCGACACGGCGCGGTACTTAGCAATTTTATCGTTCCAGCGATACCTAAGCGACTCGCCGGAAGTTAACTCGCTTATAACTCGGTAAATACGCGTCCGAGAGAACTGGCGTCACGACACACGGTTTCGTATGCACAGTTTACCACGAATATAACGTTTAAAATCATCTAGGAACGATAGGAAAAAAGTTTACTCTTACCGCGAACCGTCTAACCGACACGGCGCGGTACTTAGCAATTTTATCGTTCCAGCGATACCTAAGCGACTCGCCGGAAGTTAACTCGCTTATAACTCGGTAAATACGGCGTCCGAGAGAACTGGCGTCACGACACACGGTTTCGTATGCACAGTTTACCACGAATATAACGTTTAAAATCATCTAGGAACGATAGGAAAAAGTTTACTCTTACCGCGAACCGTCTAACCGACACGGCGCGGTACTTAGCAATTTTATCGTTCCAGCGATACCTAAGCGACTCGCCGGAAGTTAACTCGGTAAATACGCGTCCGAGAGAACTGGCGTCACGACACACGGTTTCGTATGCACAGTTTACCACGAATATATCGTTTAAAATCATCTAGGAACGATAGGAAAAAAGTTTACTCTTACCGCGAACCGTCTAACCGACACGGCGCGGTACTTAGCAATTTTATCGTTCCAGCGATACCTAAGCGACTCGCCGGAAGTTAACTCGGTAAATACGCGTCCGAGAGAACTGGCGTCACGACACACGGTTTCGTATGCACAGTTTACCACGAATATAACGTTTAAAATCATCTAGGAACGATAGGAAAAAAGTTTACTCTTACCGCGAACCGTCTAACCGACACGGCGCGGGTACTTAGCATTTTATCGTTCCAGCGATACCTAAGCGACTCGCCGGAAGTTAACTCGGTAAATACGCGTCCGAGAGAACTGGCGTCACGACACACGGTTTCGTATGCACAGTTTACCACGAATATAACGTTTAAAATCATCTAGGAACGATAGGAAAAAAGTTTACTCTTACCGCGAACCGTCTAACCGACACGGCGCGGGTACTTAGCAATTTTATCGTTCCAGCGATACCTAAGCGACTCGCCGGAAGTTAACTCGCTTATAACTCGGTAAATACGCGTCCGAGAGAACTGGCGTCACGACACACGGTTTCGTATGCACAGTTTACCACGAATATAACGTTTAAAATCATCTAGGAACGATAGGAAAAAAGTTTACTCTTACCGCGAACCGTCTAACCGACACGGCGCTGTTATTAGCAATTTTATCGTTCCAGCGATACCTAAGCGACTCGCCGGAAGTTAACTCGGTAAATACGCGTCCGAGAGAACTGGCGTCACGACACACGGTTTCGTATGCACAGTTTACCACGAATATATCGTTTAAAATCATCTAGGAACGATAGGAAAAAAGTTTACTCTTACCGCGAACCGTCTAACCGACACGGCGCGGTACTTAGCAATTTTATCGTTCCAGCGATACCTAAGCGACTCGCCGGAAGTTAACTCGGGTAAATACGCGTCCGAGAGAACTGGCGTCACGACACACGGGTTTCGTATGCACAGTTTACCACGAATATAACGTTTAAAATCATCTAGGAACGATAGGAAAAAAGTTTACTCTTACCGCGAACCGTCTAACCGACACGGCGCGGTACTTAGCAATTTTATCGTTCCAGCGATACCTAAGCGACTCGCCGGAAGTTAACTCGGTAAATACGCGTCCGAG